>JAREIK010005416.1:0-15711 GCA_029783825.1 Sapria himalayana | reverse complement strand
GTAGAACCTGTTCCCCTGTTCTGAACTTTTTCTCAAAATTCTCTGATCATGCCATTTCTTTGTCTTATCTTTGTATATTCTCGCATTTCATAGGTTCATTTCTCAATTCTTCCAATTCAGACAGTTGGAGCAATCTTTCTTCCCTTGCAGCTTTTAAAATCGAAGTTTGCTTCTTGATGGCCCACATTGCCTTGTATTCTAATTCAAGAGGTAGATGACTTGGTTTGCCAAAAACAACTCTGTATGGGTACATTCCAATGGGGGTTTTTGTATGCAGTCCTGTAAGCCCAAAGTGCATCATCAAGTTTGGAAGACCAATCCTTCCTGCTTGAGCTCACAGTCTTTTCAAGAATTCTTTTGATCTCCCTGTTGGAAATTTCTGCTTGTCCATTGGTCTGGGGATGATAAGCTAAACTCATTACTGCTTGATCCCATACCTGCTCATGAGTTTTGCAAATATTTTGTTTGCAAAGTGGGTTCCCCCATCACTATGATAGTTCTGGGTGTTCCAAATCTACTCAGATATTCTTTTGCAAGAAACTCACAACTGTATTAGCATCATTCCTAGGACAAGTGTTGACAGACCAAAGAACACACACAAATTTATGACACTATTACCAAAGGACTATTAACTAATCCCCGGAAACCTTGCCATAGAACTTGTTGAGACCAAAACGTGTATACAAGATTTACAAGCACTGCTACCCAAGGACTATTAATTAATCCCAGGCAACCTTGCCATAAAACTTGTTAAAATTATAATAAGTAAACCAAAAATCTCCTAGAGTGAGTCATTTTCAAAGTTTGGTTTTGATCTGCAATTCTGCAAGTGCACAGGTCGACAAGTAATAAAATGGATTTAAGTCCAGATATCGATCCCACAAGGATCTCAAGAATTTAAATCAACTACACTGACTACTCAAGTTCCATACTATTTGGACGACAAAAATGATAATAGGGTCCAGCATTCAGATGCTGGAAAATTGAAAGAACAAAAGAAAATAACTGAACTAACCAACAAACTGGAAGATAAAGAATAAAGAATAATGAATTTCTAATAAAGAAATGAATACTGAATAATTATCCTCAAAGACACATCAAATAAAACAGTTATAGTGAACTATCAATTCCTGTAGTTAATTCTGATTAAATTTCTTGAATATCTCAAGTTTCAAAATCTGTCCAAGGCATTGTAGTGCAGCTGGATCTCTCCACACTCCACATTTCATTATCTAATTTATGACCTGATTCTCTCGAATACAGGGAATTAGATAACTACTTTTAAAAAGGACTCCCTTAATCTGGGTATTTTTCTTTTGCAATACTTCATACCCAATTTATGGACTGTAAACCTTAGCTCCCAAGTTATTGGTCAAGCAAGGATATACAACTTCCAGATTGCTCCTCCTCGAAATTAGAATAGATCAACCTTTCCTTGATTAGATCACAGCTAACACGGGATTGGCCTCACTATACGAATTGAGGTGAACTCTTTGCTTGTTTAAATAGATAACTCTTTCAACTCGTTCTTGATTTCAAGTGAGACGAGGATTTATCTAAGTGAACTTACAAAGCTCAAAAGATCCCTAATAGCAGGTTAGTATACCTTCAAAGAAATGTACATTACTCTCAGGAATGTCTTCCCTGTGTCACTCAGAGGACCTTCCTTGAAATCAGAGCAATGACGCAAATCTTAACGGGTATAAGAAACTGATATTCAGATCCCAAGACAATAAACCCAAAACCAGAAGTAAATTCATTAACTGAAATTAACAAACTGCTGGAAACGACTACAGGAAAGATAAATTCTGACTATAACGTTCACTTAATGGAAGCTGGATTCCTCAATTACTGAATTACGCGATACAGCATTTCTCTGATCATAAGAATAACTGCAATTTGAAACTGAAACAATCGAATTCCAGAAATTTGTCTGAACTTCAAACATTTCAGATAGTAATTTGAAAAGAAATTGAAATCTGCATTCAGCTTCAGCTCAAACGATAACATCCAGATTCAGAAAAAATACAACGAAAATAAAAATACGAGAGCGTAATCTGCTCTAAAATGACGGAAATAAAAAAAAATAAGAAAAATAAAAGAAAAGAAAAGAAAAGAAAATAAAGAAAATGAGCTTTCAGCTATCCAGACCTCTCGTCTGTGGCCGCCAAGCTGCTTTAATGAGCTGGATAGCTGTGTATTTATAGGGTTCCTCAATTGGGCCCTAATCCCAATGTAGCCTGCTGTGGATTTTAGAGTATCCAGGCCCAAGTCACTGTTCAAGTCGCGACTTCAGTTTCCTTGTCGTGACATCATCGATGTCGCGACATCAATCTCACGTCGCGACATCAACTTACTCTATGTAACCTTGATTTGGTCATTCATGATGTCGCGACATCAATATCTTGTCGCGACATCTTCTCACGTCTTGGCAGGTTTCAATTGTTCTCTCCTGATTGTCGCGACGTCGATATCTTGTCGCGACCTCAGCTTACGTAATCTGCAGTCTTCAACTGATGTCTTAGGGTGTCGCGACATCAATCTCTTGTCGCGACATCATCTTATGGAACTGTAGGCTTCAACTGGTCGCTCATGTTGTCGCGCGACCTCACTTTATGAAGCTTCAACCTTCAACTGAGCAGGTCTTGTGTCGCGACTTCGATCTCATGTCGCGACATCAGCTTATGGCTTGCAGTCTTCACTTGATGGTTTTTGATGTCGTGACTTCAGCCTCTAGTCGTGACAGCAGTTCATTTCCCTTCAGCTTTCATCTGCTGGTTCCTGATGTCGCGACATCGATCCCACGTCGCGACATCAACTTAGTTCTCTGGGACTTTCAACTGGTTGCTCCTGATGTCGCGACCTCGATCCCACGTCGCGACATCAACTTACTTCTTTTGTAGTCTTCTCTCGTTGTTTTCCGGTGTCGCGACTTCAGTCTTCTGTCACGACATCAACTTGAGTTCCAGCAGCTTTATCAGTCCAAACCTCTCATAGCTTCAAGGTGCTTCTGTTGTCGCGGCCTCTTATCCCTAGTCACGACATCAACTCTTGTCGCGACCTCACGATGCTGTCGCGACGTTGTTCTCTTAGCTCCTGGTTACCCTTCAGCTGCTTATCTGGTACTTACTGTCGCGACCTGCATCAAATTCCTTCAATTCTCTTGGTGTCGTGACCTCAGAATCTGACTGTGCAAACCCCAAAACTGCATCAATGAATCAGCCAATTGTTTTCGTTTCTGCTCTGCCATTCGACTGCACTTTTCCTCCACTTATTGCTGTATTTTTCTACTTTCTTTCTCTCTTCCTGCTAATAACAATTTTGTGAGTTTCTTCATATTTCTGTATATTAATCATTCATTTCTAGATGAAAATCAAACAGAAAAATGGACTAAAAATAGATGACTTTTAAGCTCATCAAACTCCCCCAAACTTAAATTTTGCTTGTCCTCAAGCAAAGAAAAAGAAAGAATTGTTTGTCCTCAAACAATAAGGACATTTTTCTGTTTTGTTCTGCAGTGGCATTCAATTTGATTGAAATACAAGGTATGCATTGTTTTCTGTACATCTAGCTTCAAGTCCAGATCAAGATTAGCTTCTACTAAATCAGGTGTACATAACAAAATTATTGAATTTGTTTTATAAACAGTAAGGTCAATTGATCCTGCTAAAATGTAAGTTATTTTTCTTTCTCATATCCTTAACGAGTCAATTAACCCTTAGAGGATGTTCACAGTTTTGATCTTTTCCTGATTTTCCAAATTCCATAGGCTTGTTGTTCATATTGATCTCCACTAATATAAGTTATTACAACCTTCAAGATCAATCAGGTCTTTTGGGCTTGTAATGTTAGGCTTGGGTAAGGGGTAGGATGGATGGGATTTTTAGGTTAAGATCATCAATACTCCTTTTTCCCTTTTCACTCACATACTGCCCTTTTTCTCCTTGTAGTTTCTTGCATACTTCCCCAGTCTTCATGTTTGGGATACCACATTGATTTTCTTTTATTCAGAACTGTGTGTTCCCATTTCTCATTCACACTTCAAAATGGGGAAATTTTTTTTTTTTTTTTTTTTTTTTTCTTTTTTCTTTCGCCATTCAGGAATAATGCAAGGTTTTGTCTTCTTAGGCTTTCTAACACTCTTAGCGAACTTTGGGTTAGTAACTCCCATACCAGATGGCATTAGGGTACTAGGTGTTGAAACACCCCTAAGAACTTAATTGTTCAAGAGAGTCAGGCCACAAGACAAAACCTTTTCCTTTGAGCTTTCTTTTCCACTGTATTTTCTGATGTAAATCTTTTTCTCCTCATTCCCTTTTTCAATATTTTCTCTTTGAGTTCCTCAAAAATTTATACTCCCCCAACCTTATTTCTTCCTCTCTCTTTGAAGTCTTTGGTAATCACAGGTTCTTTGGAGGATTGATTCCTTGGATGGGTTGGGGTCTTTATTGGCTGATTTTGAACATAAAGCTTGTTTTGGCTCAATTTCTGGAACTAAAGTATATGCATCAGCATATAAGTAGGGATGGCTAGAATGGCTCAAACTTTCCAAGGATGGCCTGCATCATTTCTTGTTGGTTGTATCACCTAGGATTTCGCCTTGATCAATAATCTAACAAGTTCTAGAATTTGGGTTGATTAACTGTGACTAACCCTGAGGATTTTCTTGACTCACATCAGTGAATGAGAATTTAAATGATGTTATTTCTAACAGGTTCCTTGACTCACTGTTAATACCACAAACTAAAAAATTTGTTTTGTTTCTTCAATTGTATAACCTTTCTCTATTCTGGACTTATCAGTTAAATATAAGTAATTTTTGCACCTTGTGTTTCAATTAAACTATATGCATTTTGTCCTTATTCTGCAATTTTTTTTTCTCAATTCAGCTTACTCCTACTCTAACTGCTTCATTCAATTAAGATAATGTTCCCTCAGCAGTTTTTATTCTGGAACTATTTCCTACCTTGATTTCCTAATCATGCAACCACAAAGCAACATAACATTGAACAATCAAATGCAAAATAGTACACAACAATTCAATTTAAATTTCTCAATTTATTTCTGATTGTTTTGCAACTGTTGGATACACAGTAATGGATAAGGATGGTAAGAAAGGTTAGGCAAGGAGAAGGTCTATTTTTTCTTCTTTTTGGAAGAGGTGGCAAAAATATTAGGGGGATCCAGGTCTAAAGTGTTCAAATGAGCTGGGAATGATGGGAATTTCATTTCCCTTCTTTCCTTTCTCTTCTTAGTTTCCCTCTCAATCTGCTCTTCAATGACAATCTCATTAGAGAGATCAACTTTCTTGTTCAGTACATCCTGCCTATTCCCCAAGCTATTCATTGTTTTTTCCATTTCAGTCATGACTTCCAAGAATTTAGAAAGATTGTTGTTAATCAAATCTAAATTTTCCAGCCATTCCTTCTGCCTGTAGGATTCAGTCTCCCATTGCTTTTTGTCTCTATCATTCAGTTTGCTTTCCAGCTCCCTCTGTAGAGATTTGTATAGTAACTTGAAACCCTTTATCTGCTCCCCAAATTTGGTGTCATGCTCTTTATCTCTTTTCTCTAACAATGCCAGGAGTTGAGAATCACGATCAAACTGCTTGTTATAGAAGGCTTCATGACTCAGTTTGAGTTTCAGTGACAGATCATGGTCTCTTTCCTTCATTTCTTTCTTGAACTCTTCTCCTTGCTGCTTCAACATTTTTCCCATCTGTTCCTCTTTCTTGTTCAGTTCCTCTTTCCACTGTTGTTCTCTTCTTTGTATCTCCACCTCATGCTCCCTTTCTTTTCTGTTAAGCTCTTCTTCCCACTGTTGGTCTCTTCTTTTCAGTTCTTTTTCATACATGGCTTCTCTGAATTCCTGTTTTAAGTTCCATTCCTTCTCTCTTTCTTCTATTCTCTTCTGCATGGCATTTAGAGTCTCCAGTATCAAGTTGTTCTCTGGTGCTCCTTTGGAGCTTTCCCCTTGTTGGAAATTTCTGTTTCTTACTGGAGGAGAACTGGCCAAGGGGATGGAGAAGTCTATTGGGCTGTCTTCATCCTGCCCTTCATCATCTGCAAACATGTAATCATTGTTGTCAGGTGAGTTCTCTGGGTGCTCTGTTCCCTGATCAGTGGCCCTCTGGGTCTCCTTTTCTGGTCCTTCAGCTTGGGCTTCACCTCTGTTCTCTACCAATACTCCCTTTTTCCTCTGGTTTCTTGGTCCCTTGCTAACTCCTGTCAGAAGGAGTGGTGAAGCTCTGGGGACTTCTTCTTCTGACTCCCAAATTCCTTTCACTCCAGCCTTCAAGCATAGAACTGTGATTGTTGCTGGGTGAGGGAGCAGACCTCTTTTGTTCCCTTCATGATACCTCATGATAGAGTTCTCTATGATAACTCCTATATTGATCTTGTACCCCTTGAGTATGGCATACAGCAGTACAGCTTCTTGTTCTCTCACTGTGCATAAATGTCTTGTTGGAACCAGAACAGACGCTAGGAAGTAAAACCATACCTTTGCTTCCTCAGTGAGGCTTCCCCTTTTCAGAGTTCTTGGCTTTCCTTCTCCCTGGACTAACTGCCCCCTTCCATCAGTGAGCTTCTCGGCAATCTTTCTAAAATTCGGTTTTTCCAAGATTTTCTTGAATTTGGAGCCATGTTTGTGCATTGTCAGGCCATAGGCCTCGTTGATGGCCTTGGCTTCGTAGGAGACCCAGACTCCTCTAACAAAAACTGACCCATCCTTCCTTCCTACCAAATTTGAGTAGAACTCTCGTACCAGTGCCGCGTACCCTGATTTTTGGTGCGCGCAGAGACTCTCCCATCCTCTCTGCTCTATCATCTCCTTGAAAGGAGTAACAGGATTCTTGAATCTCCTCTCTGCGACAAACCCCTTTTTAGCGTAATATTTCTTCCACTGGGAATACGCTTCATCTGACACGAAAGCTTCTACTTCTTCTTCTTCTTCTCTAGCTTTTCCCTTTCCCTTTTCTGCTCTTCTTTGCGAAGTTGTCGGAATTTCTGGTGTTTCCGATGGCACCTCTCTTGGTTGTTCTTCCTGGTGAATCTCATCTACCTGTTCTTCCTGGCGAGTTTCTTCTTCCGGTTGTTCATGTTCCCTCATGATCTCGTCGAGGTTAGGGACTAGGGTAGGAATTTCAGCCATTGGAACGGAAGACAAGCTTTTCAGAAGGTTTGGAAAGCTAGGGTTTTCGGGGGTTGAGATTCAGAAGGAGAAAGAAGGTGAAAAGCTTGGTGGTTTTGGAATGAATGAAATAGTTTCCAACAGTTGCAATTCAATCAATGTTTGTGGGCTAATTAATGCTTCATTAAAAACCTGTCGCGACTTCAATTTCGCTTCCCTTTTATTGAGGTCATTGAATTTAGGGCTTTTTAAACGAAAGTGAGTGACCTTTAAGAACTACTTATGTCGCGACATGCTAAGCTTGTCGCGACATCAGTAATTTTAGGACATGTTGGATTTTCACATGGCGACATCATTTTTACCCCCAGGTATTTCCTACCTCGTTGGGGATGTCGCGACATCATTTTTCATTTTGAAACCTACATCTCTGTCGCGACTTCACATTGGTGTCATGACATGTACTTTCTTCCTTCAAAACTTACCAGCTGCCCTTCCAAAACAGGTCACGACATCAATGTTTTGTCACGACCTAAGCCCTTGACTCAATGATCTCAAGAACATTTAATTCTCTTATTATTCCTAACCCTTTTAGATATTTCTTCAGGCATTTTCAAGCAAAGAGTTAACAAACAATTCAAGTTTATCTGCAGAATTAGGTTAAGGGGAAGGTTACTCCCCTTTTTCTCATGTTGCGACTTTGCTGCAAGTTACTGGAATTGTTTCTGTAATTGCCTCGCCATTCATGTCTTCAACCTTGCAGAAGCTTACTGCATCATAAAAAAAAACAAAAAAATCTAATTAAACTATAATTAATAAAAAATTAAATCTATCCTTATAAAAACAATCCTGACCTACTTTTCAGCAACTTAAAAGAAAAGAAATAATTCAAAATTTAAAATCAGAATTTAAATCCTCATGGGTTGCCTCCCATTAGCTGCTCATTTTTGAGTCCTTAGCTAGACTTGCTGTTGTGGTACTTCTTCTTTTTCCTTAAGAACCAGTTGGAGTTCTTCAATTTCCTCCTCCCTGTTGAGATAATGCTTTAACCTTTGTCCATTGACCTTGAATTCTTCACCAGTAGCATCCCTCAGTGTCACTGTTCCAAATGTAGTACTTGACACCACTGTGTATGGCCCACTCCAATTGGATTTCAATTTCCCTGGAAATAACTTCAGTCTAGAGTTAAACAGCAAAACCTGTTCCCCTGTTCTGAACTCTTTTCTCAAAATTCTCTGATCATGCCATTTCTTTGTCTTATCTTTGTATATTCGAGCATTGTCATAAGCTTCATTCCTCAGTTCTTCCAATTCAGACAGTTGGAACAGTCTTTCTTCCTTTGCAGCCTTAAAATCAAAGTTTAACTTCTTGATGGCCCACATTGCCTTGTATTCTAATTCAAGAGGTAGATGACATGGTTTGCCAAAAACAACTCTGTATGGAGACATTCCAATGGGGGTTTTGTATGCAGTCCTGTAAGCCCAAAGTGCATCATCAAGTTTGGAAGACCAATCCTTCCTGCTTGAGCTCACAGTCTTTTCAAGTATTCTTTTGATCTCCCTGTTGGAAATTTCTGCTTGTCCATTGGTTTGGGGATGATAAGCTAAGCTCATTACATGCTTGACCCCATACCTGCTCATGAGTTTTGCAAATATTTTGTTTGCAAAATGGGTTCCCCCATCACTAATGATGGTTCTGGGGGTTCCAAACCTGCTCAAAATATTCCTTTGCAAAAAATTCACAACTGTATTAGCATCATTCCTCGGACAAGGCACTGCTTCCACCCATTTGGAGACGTAATCTACTGCTAGCAGTATGTATAGGTTTCCAAATGATGGTGGGAAAGGTCCCATAAAATCTATTCCCCAAACATCAAAAATTTGTATCACCATAATACCTTTTAGGGGCATTTCATTCCTGCTGCTGATATTCCCAATCCTTTGACATCGATCACACAATTTCACCCACTCTGCACAATCTCTGAAGATAGTGGGCCAATAAAACCCTGATTGGAGTATCTTGTGAGCTGTTCTTTCTCCAGAAAAATGTCCCCCATATGGTGATGCATGGCATTCATTTAAAATGTTGCCTTGTTCATCTTCTGGCACACATCTTCTTATTATCATGTCAGCACCTCTCTTGAATAATAGTGGGTCATCCCAAATATAATATCTGCTGTCAGTTCTGAGTTTCCTCTTCTGTTGATAGCTGAGTTCTGAAGGCATTACTCCACAAGACAGATAATTCACAATATCAGCATACCATGGAAGTTGGAAGGAAACCTTAAACAATTGCTCATCTGGAAAATTCTCTGTTAACTGCACATTTTCTTCTTCATCACTGCTTCTTTCTACTCTTGACAAGTGGTCAGCTATCACATTGTCACATCCCTTTTTATCCTTTATTTCCAAATCAAACTCTTGCAACAGCAGCACCCATCTTATCAATCTTGGCTTAGCTTCCTTTTTCGACATCAAGTATTTGATTGCTGCATGATCAGTGTGAATTACCACATGGGATCCCAAAATGTATTGCCTAAATTTTTCACAAGCAAATACTATGGCTAGCATCTCCTTTTCAGTTGTTGAATAGTTCTCCTGTGCTTCATTGAAGGTCTTACTAGCATAGTAAATGGCCCTGAATATCTTCTCTTTTCTTTGCCCCAACACAGCTCCCATAGCAAAATCACTGGCATCACACATTATTTCAAATCCCTGATTCCATTCTGGTGCAGCCATTATAGGTGCCTGTACCAATCTGATCTTGATTTCATCGAAAGCATCCTTGCAGGAGTCATCAAAATTGAACTTTGTATCTTTTTCCAGTAATCTGCATATTGGTCTGGCAATTTTTGAAAAGTCCTTGATGAATCTCCTGTAAAATCCAGCATGCCCCAAGAAGCTTCTTACTCCTTTTACTGTGGTAGGTGGTGCAAGAGTTTTGATAATGGATACCTTGGATTGGTCTACTTCTAGTCCAGTAGCAGAAATTTTATGCCCAAGAACAATACCTTCTGTCACCATAAAATGGCATTTTTCCCAATTCAGTGCTAGCTGTTTGTCTTGGCATCTTTGAAGTACTGTTTCCAGGTTGTTCAAACATTGATCAAAGCTGGATCCATACACAGTAAAGTCATCCATGAAAATTTCCATCACTTCTTCAACCAAATCTGAGAACATAGACATCATGCACCTCTGGAATGTAGCTGGAGCATTACATAGCCCAAATGGCATCCTTCTGAAAGCAAAGGTACCATAAGGGCATGTGAATGTGGTCTTCTCTTGATCCTCAGGTGCAATAGCAATCTGATTGTATCCTGAGTACCCATCCAGAAAACAAAAATGAGGGTGTCCTGCTAACCTGTCCAACATCTGATCAATGAAAGGTAAAGGAAAATGATCTTTTCTGGTTGCTGAATTCAACTTCCTGTAATCAATGCATACCCTCCATCCTGTCACTGTTCTGGTTGGAATCAATTCGTTTTTTTCATTTCTGATCACAGTAAACCCTCCTTTCTTTGGAACTACATGGACTGGGCTCACCCAAGGACTGTCTGAAATAGCATAGATAAACCAGCATTCAGCAGTTTGAGTATCTCCTTTCTAACTACTTCCTTCATCACTGGATTCAGTCTCCTTTGGTGTTCTACAGATGGTTTTGAATTCTCTTCTAGCAGAATCTTATGCATGCAAATTGATGGGCTGATACCCTTCAATTCTTCAATGGACCAAGCTATCGATTCCTTATGCTTCCTTAATATTTTCAGCAATCTTTGTTCTTCAGTATCACTAAGTCTGGCTGAGATGATCACTGGTTTTTTCTTTGGTACTTCTAAGTAAGCATACTTTAAATGACATGGCAACTCTTTCAGAACTAGCCCTTCTGTACTGGTTTCTTGGTGAATTTCCTCATTTTCAATATTTTCCCCATTGTCATTTCTGTTTTGCTTCAAGCTCATCACAGTTTCTGAAGGATGGAAACTGCTGTATGGGAATTCAGAATAGACATCTTCAGTATACTGGAAATTCATCTCTTTTTCATTGATAAAAACTGGAGTGTTACAATCATTGTTAACATCAGGATTGGAAGAATAGACAAAATCAGCTACATTGCAACTCTCCTTGTCTCTGTCTATATTTTGCATACTTTTAATCAAGTTAAAAACAGCAGCTTCTTTACCAACCCTTAAGGTAAGAATTCCCTTTTGCATGTCAATCAGAGCAGCTCCAGTAGCTAGGAATGGTCTTCCCAATAGCAGGGGTACTTGTGAATCTTCTTCCATGTCCAGAATGATGAAATCTACTGGGAAAACAAACTTCCCAACAGTGACCAAGACATCTTCAATGACTCCTTCAGGTTTCACCATCGATCTGTCTGCCATTTGAAGAGTAACAGTTGTGGGAGTAAGCTCCCCCAAACTTAGTTTCTTGGCAACAGAAAGAGGCATCAAATTGATACTAGCTCCTGAGTCACAGAGAGCTTCCTGGAATTCAATTCCTCCAACATTACAAGGAATCGTGAAGCTCCCTGGGTCTTTCATCTTCATTGGTAGTTCTTTTCTGATTACTGCACTGCAAGTGGCAGTGAGATTCACTATTCCTTCCTCTACTATTTTTCTTTTCTTGCTCAGTATGTCCTTCAGAAATTTTGCATAGAGTGGCATTTGAGTTACCACTTCAGTGAAAGGCATACTGATCTCCAGCTTCTGGAAAGTCCTCAAGAACCTTGCAAACTGTTCCTCCATCTTTGACTTCTGCAGTCTTTGTGGAAATGGGACTGCAGGCTTTGATCCTTGGGTGTTCTTCCTTTCTACTCCTTCCTTCTCTTCCTCCGGTACCTCTTCTCTTTCTGGGCTTGCTCCTTCTTTGTTGCTGTCATCTTTTTCTTTCATTTCTTCTAACTTCTTCCCACTCCTTAGCTGCACAGCCATGCAGTCTTTTGGGTTCTTTTTTGTGTCACTAGGGAAGGCATCTTTCCTCTGGCTTTGCAGGGTTAGGGCCAGCTGCCCTACTTGTGTCTCCAGGTTCTTCAAGGATGCATTGGTAGTGTTCTGAAAAATTTGAGAATTGGTAGCAGCTGCTTCCAATCCTCCAAACTTTTGTTCATGGAGGTTCAACAGCTTTTTGTTATCCCCCATGAACTGCAGCATCTGTTCTTCAAAAGATTGAGCCCTTCTCTGACCCTGGTATTCATTTCTGTGCTCATTTCCTTGATGCTGATGCTGTTGGAACCTTGGTGGCTGTGGATACCCTTGTTGAGGGTTCTGTCCCTGTCTTGGGCCTTGAGAAGCCCCTCCACCATATGAGAAATTCTCATGGTTCCTGAGTGCTGGGTGATAGTATGCTGGCAGGTTGGGATTTGGTTTGAAATTATAACTTCTCTGCTCACCCAAGTATTTACCTCCTCAGCATCATAAGACTGTTCTTCATTAGATCTTTCAGCACTTCCTCTTAACAACTCTTTTTCAACTGCTCCTACTTCATGGACAGTGTGCAGCCTCTTTTCTTGTTTGTCCATTCGATGCATAATGGCATCCAACTTTGCTTCCAAGGCTGTCATCTTGCTCAGCTCCATGATCCCCTTTCCTCTGCTGTTTCCTCTTGAACACTCAGAAGGAGTTTTCATATTGCATTTGGCCAGATCTTCAATCAGCTCTCTTGCTTCCTCAGCACTCTTTCGTTTGAATGCTCCACAGCAGGAAGCATCAATGATCCCCTTGGATATATCATTCAAGGCATGATATACGATATCCATCTGAGTCTTCAGATCTATCCCATGCATTGGACATCTTCTCAGTAGCCGTTTGAATCTTTCCCAGGCCACATATAGGCTCTCATCTTCCCCCTGCAGAAAAACAATGATTTCTCTCCTCCTTTCTGAGGTGAGTGATGGGGGAAAGAATCTGCCCAAATATGCCTCTACCAGCTCCTCCCAAGTATAACAGAACCATATGGTAAAGATTCATACCATGTGGCTGCTGTATCTCTCAGAGAAAATGGAAATAGATGTAATTGATAACCTCTGGTCTCACCCCATTCAGCTTGACTGTGTTTGCCATCCGGAGAAATCTCCCCAGATGCTCATTAGGATCTTCAGTGGGATGACCAGTAAACTGATGCTGTTGGATCATGGTAATCAGTGCTGGCTTCAATTCAAAATTATTAGCATCAACTGCAGGCTGTCTGATTGCTGAGTATTCATCTTGTATAATTGGTCTCCAGAAGTCCTCCATTGTGTCAGTGATTGGAGGTCTTCTTGCTGCTTCTATATGTTCTTCATCTTGATCCTGCCTTTCATCTGCCATGTTTGAGTTGTCTGCTTTCTTTATCTTTCTTAGGCTTCTGAGTGTCCTCTCTAATTCAGTATCAGCTGGAATCAGATCAATTTTCTGCTTCCTATGCATCAAAGTTTTCCTGAAAGCAAAACACACTCCCATTAATAGGGTTAGTCAAAACAACAAATATTTTCAATGTGGTTCGTTATGGTTAGTGGTCAAAATGAACCACTGCTTGAAAAACTATTTTTGTTCTTTTTCTTTTAAAATGTCTAAATTAGTATTTCCTTCTTTTGTCTGAATATTGATTTAATAAATTCTTTCGATCCCCGGCAATGGCGCCATAAAACTTGTTAATTGACCACAAGACATATACAAATTTATGACATCATTACCAAAGGACTATTATCTAATCCCCGGCAACGGCGCCATAAAACTTGTTGACAGACCAAAGAACACATACAAATTTACGACGTTATTACCAAGGACTATTGTCTAATCCCCGGAAACTTTGCCATAAAACTTGATGAGACCAAAACGTGTATACAAGATTTACAACACTGCTACCCAAGGACTATTAATTAATCCCAGGCAACCTTGCCATAAAAATTGTTAATATTATAATAAGTAAACCAAAAATCTCCTAGATTGAGTCATTTTCAAAGTTTGGTTTTGATCTGCAATTCTGCAAGTGCACAGGTCGACAAGTAATAAATGGATTTAAGTCCAGATATCGATCCCACAAGGATCTCAAGAATTTAAATCAACTACACTGACTACTCAAGTTCCAAACTATTTGGACGACAAAAATGATAATAGGGTCCAGCATTCAGATGCTGGAAAATTGAACGAACACCAGGAAATAACTGAACTAACCAATAAACTGGAAGATAAAGAATAAAGAATAATGAAATTTCTAATAAAGAAATGAATACTGAATAATTATCCTCAAGGACACATCAAATAAAACAGTTATAGTGAACTACCAATTCCTGTAGTTAATTCTGATTAAATTTCTTGAATATCTCAAGTTTCAAAATCTGTCCAAGGCATTGTAGTGCAGCTGGATCTCTCCAAACTCCACATTTCATTATCTAATTTATGACCTGATTCTCTCGAATACAGGGAACCAGATAACTACTTTTAAAAAGGACTCCCTCAATCTGGGTATTTTTCTTTTGCAATACTTCATACCTAATTTATGGACTGTAAACCTTAGCTCCCAAGTTATTGGTCAAGCAAGGATATACAACTTCCAGATTCTCCTCCTCGAATTAGAATAGATCAACCTTTCCTTGATTAGATCACAGCTAAACGGGATTGGCCTCACTATACGAATTGAGGTGAACTCTTTGCTTGTTTAAATAGATAACTCTTTCGACTCGTTCTTGATTTCAAGTGAGACGAGGATTTATCTAAGTGAACTTAAAGCTCAAAAGATCCCTAATAGCAGGTTAGTATACCTTCAAAGAAATGTACATTACTCTTCAGGAATGTCTTCCTGTGTCACTCAGAGGACCTCCTTGAAATCAGAATAATGACGCAAATCTTAACGGGTATAAGAAACTGATATTCAGATCCCAAGACAAAAATCCCAAAACCAGAAGTAAATTCATTAACTGAAATTAACAAACTGTTGGAAACGACTACGGAAAGATAAATTCTGACTATAACGTTCACTTAATGGAAGCTGGATTCCTCAATACTGAATACGCGATACAGCTTTCTTGATCATAAGAAAAACTGCAATTTGCAACTGAACAATCGATTCCAGAAATTTGTCTGAACTTCAAATATTTCAGATAGTAATTTGAAAAGAAATTGAAATCAGCATCAGCTTCAGCTCAAACGATAACATCCAGATTCAGGGATACAACGAAAAATCAAAACACGAGAGCATAATCTGCTCTAAAATGACGAAAAAAATAAGAAAATAAAAGAAAAGAAAAAGAAAGAAAAGAAAATGAGCTTTCAGCAATCCAGACCTCTCGTCTGTGGCCGCCAAGCTACTTTAATGAGCTGGATGCTGCGTATTATAGGGTTCCTCAATTGGGCCTAATCCCAATGAGCCTGCTGGGGAATTTTAGAGTATCCAGGCCCAAGTCACTGTTCAAGTCGCGACTTCAGTTCCTTGTCGGACATCATCGATGTCGCGACATCAATCTCACGTCGCGACATCAACTTACTCTATGTACCCTTGATTTGGTCATTCTTGATGTCGCGACTTCAATATCTTGTCGTGACATCTTCTCACGTCTTGGCAGGTCTCAATTGATGTCTTAGGATGTCGCGACATCAATATCTTGTCG
>JAREIK010005415.1:0-66296 GCA_029783825.1 Sapria himalayana | reverse complement strand
CATATAGATAGATAGATGGATAGAACAAGAGATAGATAGAGAGATGGACAGATAGACATATAAACAGATAGACATATAGAAAGATAGATATACAAATAGAAAGATAAATAGATATACAGATAGACATATAGATATATGGCATATAGATAGATAGATATATAGACAGATAGATAGATAGACAAATAGATAGATAGAGAGATAGATATATAAGAAAGATATAAATTTAGATAAATAGACAGATAGACTTATACATAGATACCTAGATAGGTAGAGAGAAAGATAGATAGACAGACAGATAGATAGACAGACAAATAGATAGATAATCAAACATACACATAGATAGATACATAGACAAACAAATTGATAGACAGATAGACTGACAGATAGATAGATAGATCGATAAATGGATATATAGATAGATAAATAGATAGATAGATAGTTAGATAGATAGAGAGGTTGACAAATAGATAGATAAATAGATAGATACACCAACAAATAGATAGATAGTTAGATATAAAGATAGATATATAGATAGATATATAGATAGATAGAGAGATAGACAAATAGATAGATAGATAGATAGGTAGATAGATATAGAGATAGATATATACACAGATAGATAGGTAGACAAATAGTTAGATACACATGCAAACAGATAGATAGAAAGATAGATAGACAGATAAATAGATAAAAAGATAGACATATAGATAGATACATAGATAGAAAATAACTTTATAGACAAAAGATAGATGACAGATATACTGATAGACACACTGATAAATTGATAAATAAATAGATAGAAAGATAGATAGAAATATAGAAAGACAAATAGACATATTGACAGATAGATTAATAGATACATAAATAGAAAGATAAATATATAGATAAACATATATATATATATATATACATACTTTTAATCAGACAAATAAATAGATAGACAGATATACATATGGACATATTGACAAATAGACAAATAAAAAATAGATAAAAAGATTGATACACAGATAGAGAAATAGTTAGATAGCCAGATAGCCATATGGGACAGATACATAAAATTTAAAGATAGACATATAGACAGGTAGAAAGATAAATAGATATATAGACTGATAGATTGATAGATTAATAGATAGATAGATAGATACATAGACAGATAGATAGATAAACATATAGACATATTGATAGATTAATAGATAGAAAAATAGATAAATAGATAGATAGACAGATAAATAGATAGATAGGTAGACAGATTGAAAGATAGGCAAATAGAAAAGGAGATAGAAAGAAAGAGAGACATATAGATATATATACATATAAACAGCTAGATAGATAAATTGAGAAACAGATAAATTTATAGAAAGAAGATAGATAAACAGATAGATAGATAGATACACAAATTAACAAATAGACACAAAGATAAATTGATAGAAAGATAGCTAGATAGATATAAATATTGATAAATATATATATACATATATATAGAAAGTAAGATAGATAGATAGAAATATTGAAAAATAGACAGATAGACAGATAGACAGAAAAATAGATAGATAGATAAATAGACAGACAAATAAATAGTTAGCCACATAACCAAATGGATATATACAAATATTAAAAGATAGACTTATAGACAGATAGATAGAGAGATAGATAGATAGACATATAGATAGATAGACATATAGATAGATAGACATATAGTCTAATAATCAGATTGACATATAAATAGAGAGAAAAATATATAGACAGATAGATAAATAGATAAATTGATAAATAAATAGATAGATTGATAGATAGATCGCAGATAACTAGATAGGCAGATAAATAGATAGATAGTTACATAGATAGATAGATAGATAAATAGATAAATAGATAAATAGATAGATAGATAGAAAGATAGACATATAGACAGATTTATAGATATACAGATAGATACATAGCTAGATATACAAAGTGAAAGTTAGATAATTAGATAGATAGAAAAATAGATTGACAAATAAACAGATAGACAAATAGATAAATAGATAGGTAGATAGATAGATTAAGAGATAGTCATATAGATAAATAGATGGATAGATAGATAGATACATAGATAGACATATAAATCCATAGATAGACAGATATATTCATATATATATATATATAGATAGAAAGATAAATAGGTAGATAGACAAATAGACAGATAGATATATAGACAAAATGATAGATAAATATATAGATAAAAAGATAGAGAAATAGATAGATAGACAGAGAGATAGAGAGCTAGATAAACTAAGAGATAGATAAACAGACAAACAGAATAGGTAGATAGAAAAACAAATAAACACATAGATAGTTAGACATATAGACAGATATATAGATTGACAGATAGATATATATATTTATACACACACAAATAAACATATAGATAGATAGACACATAGAAAATAAGACAAATAGACAGATATACAAATAGATAGATAGGGAGATAGATAGAAAGATAGAAATATAGAAAGATAGACAGATATATAGATAGACAGATATACAGATAAATAAGTATATTAATAGATAGATTGATAGATAGATTGATTGATATACAGATAGATAGATATACAGATAGATAGATAAATAGATAGATATACAGATAGACATATAGACAAATAGACTGATATGTAGATAGACAGAAAGATAGACAAATAAACAAATAGGCTGATAGCCTAATAGCCATATGGACTGGTTAACAGATTGGATGATAGACATATAGACATATAAAATAGATTAATAGATAGATAGATGGATATATACATAAATAGATATAAAGATATATAAGTAGATAGATACATTGAAAGAGAGATAAATGATAGAAAGATAGATATACAGATAGAAATATTGCTTGGTAGAAAGAAAGATAGATAGATATATAGACAGATTGATAGATATACAAATAAACAGATATACAGATTTATAGATATATAGATAAATAGGTAGACAAATAGATAGATAAATACATTGAAAGTGAGATAGATATATAGATAGATAGAAGGATAGACAAATAGAAAAATAGACACAAAATAGATAGCCATATAGACCCATAGATAGGTAGACAGAAAGACATATAGACATATAGACAAATAGATTGATCGATAGATAGACAGATAGATAGATAGACAGACATATAGATAGATAGACAGATAGACAGATAGATTTATTGATTGATTTATAGATAGATAGATAGATGGATATACAGATAAAAAGATAGGCAGATAGAAAGATAGATAGATATATAGATTCATAGTTAAATAGATATACGTATAGATAAAAAGATATCTAGACCAATATATAGATTGACAGATTGATAGATTGATAGACACACAAATAGATAAAAAGAAAGATTTGTAGATATATATACAGATAGACAGGTAGACAGATAGACAGAAAGATAGATAGATAAAGATATAGTAGATAGATAGATAAATAGATAGTTAGATTGATAGAAATATAATTAGATAGATAGATAGGAATATATGAAGATAGGAAGATAAACAGAAGATAGATAGACATATAGATTCATAAACAGATAGATAGATAGATAGGCAGATATACATATAAACATATAAGTAGATAGACATATAGAGAAATAGACAGCTAGATAGATAGGTAGATTAATATTTAGATAGATAGATAGATAGATAATTAGATAGATAGGAAAAAGACAAATAGATAGATAGATACATTGACTGATTGATTGATTAACAAATAAATAGAAGCGAGATAGATAAATAGATATATAGATAGATAGCCAGATTGACATATAGATACATAAATAGATAAATATATAAACTTATAGACATATAGACAGACAGACAGATAGATAGATAGATAGAAAGACAGATAAATAGATATATAGCTAGATATATATAGAATGAGATAAATAGATAGACAGATAGCTAGATAGGTAGATAGATAGATAAACAAACAGACAGACAGACAGATAGATAGATAGATAGACCCATAGACATGTAGACAGATAGACATATAGACAGATAGATAGTTAGCTAGATAGTTAGCTATATTGATAGATAGATAGATACACAGACATATATACATATATATAGATAGATATATTGATAGATAGATAGACAAATAGATAGAGAGACAGATAGACATATAGTTAGATAGACAAAAGATAGGTTGACAGATATATAGAGAGATGGACATGTAAATAGGCATATAGATAGATAGATAAATTTATAGATAAATATATATATATATATATACAATTGACAGATAGGCAGATAAATAGATGATAGATATATAGATAGACAATTAAAATGATAGACAAATAAATAGATAGATATTTAGACAGACAGACAGACAGATAGATAGATAAGAAAAAATATAATAATACAGATAGCCAAATAGGCATATAGATAGAGAGAAAGATAGAAAGATAGATAGACAAACAGATAGTTAGATAGATAGATAGGTAGAAAATAGATAGATAGATAAATAGATAGATAGATATAAGGAAAGATAGACTAATGAATTGATAGATAGATAGATAGTTAGTTAGTTAGATAGATAGTCTTATAGACATATACATAGATAAAGAGATAGACATATTGACAAATTTATAGAAAGAGAGATAGATAAATAAATACCTAGCTAGATAGACAAAAGGACAGATTGAAAAATATACTTATAGACAGAAAGATAAATAGACAGATCAAGAGATAAATAGATAGATAGATAGACAAATAAGAAGATAAACATATAAACAGATAGACATAGATAGATAAACATATAAACATATAGACATATAGATAGAGTGAGAGAATAGATAGATAGACAGACAAATAGATAGATAGATAGATAAAAAGATAGACAGATACACAAATAGAACATATAGATAGATAGATAGGAAGATAGATAGATAGATAGATAGAATTATAGATAGATAGAAAGAAAGATAGATAGGCAGATAGACAGATAGACAGGTAGAGCGATAGACAGATAGACAAATAGATAGATAGGCAGATAGACGGATAGACAGATAGAGTAATAGATAGATAGACAAATACATAGATATACAGATAGACAGATATATAGATATGGAGATATACCAATAGACAAATTGATAGATTGAAAAATAGCAAGATAGACAGAGAAATAGATAGACAAATAGATAAATAGACAAATAAGAAGATATATAGATAGATAGATATATATATATATATATATATATATATATATATATATATATATATATATATATAGGAAGATAGGCAGATAGATAAATAAATAGATAAGATAGCCAAATTGACAGATAGACACATAGATAGATAGAAATATAAATAGACAGATAGAAAGATAGTCAGATAGTCAGATAGCCATATAGACATTGAGACATTGAGACAGATGTATTGATAGACAGAAAGACAGATAAATTGTTAAATAAATAGATAGAAAGATAGACATATAGATTGATTGATAAATAGATAGATAGATATATAGATAGATAGATAGTTAGATATCTAGATAGGCAGATAGATAGAGAAAGTAAGATAGATATACACATATATAGATTGATTGATAAAAAGATAGATTTGTAGAAAGATAGATGGATAAATCTATATATAGATAGTTTGTTAGCTAGATAGATAGTCATATAAACATATACATAAAGAGATAAATAGACATATAGATATATTTATAGATGTATAGATAGACAAAAAGTTACTTATCGAGATAGACAGAGAGACAAATAGATAGATAGACGTATAAATAAATAGACATATAGATAGAGACAGAGATAGATAGAGATAGATAGAGATAGATAAATAGACAAATATAAATATAAATATAAATATATATATATAGACAAATAGACATAAATATAGATAGGTAGATTCACACATACAAAGATTAAAAGATTGATAGATAGATAGATAAACAGATAGACAGATAGATAGAAAGAAAGATAGATAGATACATAGATAGATAGATAGACATTAATATAAATAGATGGTAATACATATAAACAGATAGACTGGTAGACCGATATAAAAAAAGACATATAGACAGATAAACACATAGACAGATAAATAGATAAATAGATAGATAGAAAGCCACATAGACAGACAAACAAATAGATAGATCGACATATTAATAGAATGATGGGTAGACATATAGATAGATAGACATATAGACATATAGACATATAGATAGATAGACAGATAGATAGATTTATAGAAAAATAGATAGATAGATAAACAGATAAATAGACAAATGGATAAATAGATAGATAGATAGACAAATGGATAGACTATAGATAGATAGATAAACTTATAGATATATATAGATAGATAGATATACATACATACAAATAGACAGACAAATAGATAGATAGATAGACAGACATACAAATAGACAGATAGATAGATAGATAATGAGATTGATAGGCAGATAGTCACTTAGACAAACATATAGATAGATAGATATATAGATAGATAGACATATAGAGAGATAGATAGATAGATAGATAGATAGAAAGATAGAAAGATAGATAGATAGACAAATAGACAAATAGACAGATATATCGATACACTGATATATCATTAGACATATAAACAGATAGATATATATACAAATAGATAGACATATAGACAGAAAGATAGATTGATAGATAGACACATAGATAGTTATACAGATAGACACATAGATAGGTAGATAGATAGACTCATAGATAGGTAGATAGATAGACATATAAAATTGTAGACAGTTAATTACCTAGATAGATAGATAGATAAATATACAAATAGATAGATATATAGATTGACAGATAGACAGTTCGATGGATAGATAGATAGACAGACTGAAAGATAGATATATAGATAGAATGATATATATATATATATAGAAAGATAGATAGATAAACAAATAGAAATATTTAAAGATAGATAGACAGACAGATAGATAGATAATAGTTAGACAGATTGTTTGATATACAGATAGACAGATAGATAGAAAGATATATAAATAGACATATAAATAGATAGACTGATAGACAAATAGATAGAAATACAAATAGACAGATATATAAAAATACTTATAGATAGATAGACATTAATATAGATAGATATATATAGAGATAGATAATATATAAATAGATAGATAGATAGATAGACTGATAGACAGATAGACAAATAAAGATATAGACACATAGACTCATAGACATATTAACAGATATACATATGAACATATAGACATATATATACACAGATAGATAGATAATTGACAAATAGACAGATTGATAGATAGGTAGACAGTCAGATTGATAAACAGACAGATAGACAGACAGACAGATAGATAGATATGAAGATAGATAGATAGCCAAATAGTCAGATAGAAATATAAATAGATAGATAGAAATATAGATTTATAGAGAGAAGACATATAGAAAAATAGGCTGATAGATAGATAGACAGATAGACAGATAGACATAGTGATAGATAGATAGTTAGAATGATTTATTGATATATATATATATAAGCTATAGAAAGACATATATACTTATATACAAATAGATAGATTAATAAATAAATGGATAGACAAATAGACATATAGACATATAGACAAATATACAGATAGGTAGATTGACAAATAGATATATAGACAGAAAGACAAATAGATTGATAGATAGGCAATTAGCCAAAAAACTAGATAGCCATATGAACAGAAATACAAATTGAAAGATACATTACTAAAAATTACGAGAATCCTGACCAAATTACTGACCTAAAAATTTTGTTGGTAATTACTGTCTAACACACAACCATTTAGTGACTAAAAAAGTTTATCAAAAAAAAATTATTTAGACCAAATTTCCGACCAAAGACTGCCCATATTTACCGACCAAATGTTTTTTGTCCGAAATCATTTTGTAAAGTGGTTATCTAATATATTATCGACCATTTAACAATTAAAAATAACGTACTATTAAAATTTGTCAGTATAGTGGTGTTTAAAATTATTTTTAACTTCGTACATACCAATCATTTACCTACCAAATATATAGGTCGGTATTTTCTGACCAATTAACGACCAATTTATAGATCCAAATAGTGGCATTTGAAAATCGACCAAATTTCCGACCAACTACCGACCTTATATTACTGACCAAATTATTTTTTAATCGAAAATTGGTCTGTAAATTAGGAGGGAATTATAGAAAAATATTGCCGAAAGATTACCAACCATTTAATGTTCAAAAATTTTTTACCATAAAAAATGGTCAGTAAAATGAGTATACAATATATTTGTAACGTCATAATTACAGACCAAACTTCCGACAAAAAATATAGGTTGGTAATTACCCACCATTTAACGACAAAATACCAACCATACCTAACGACCAAATGTTTTTGGTCAGAAATTGGTCAGTAAATTTGATGGATATAGCTAATAGAAGTAGCCTACAAATTACCAAGCATTTAATGACCTAAAATAAATTACCATTAAAATCAGTAGGTAAAGTGGACTTCCAAATAGTTATAAATTTTTTCTCACCTACCATTTACCGACCATAATTTGGGTAGGTAATTCATTGTTTTAATTTTTTGATTTGAAAATCATTTTCTATATCATTAACACCTACAATCAACGAAACTCAGTCATTTTTTTTGAATCAGGGGTGATTGTAAGCATGAAATCTATAAAATTTTGTCTTTCTTCTGAATCCAGGTAAGTTTTTCTTTGTTCTTCTTCTTCAAAATGATTATACATATCTTCGTTTCTCTAAATTATATATAGACAATCAGATTTTTAGTTTTTCAGTATAATCGGGTATTAGGTTTTTTATTTCTTTTCCGAATTACTTAAGTTTTGTTTCAATTTCATTTAACCTAACATTACTTTGACTCATCACAATTAATTAAACTATAATTTTTCATATTTAAAATTTCTTATTCTTCTGTTTAGATTTTTAGGGTTTTAGTGATTTTGATTTCAATTACAGAATGTTTGCATTCGAATAATCTTAATGTTAATGGTTTATATTTATATAATCGTATGATTTTATGAATAAATGTCTATAGTTTAATATATATAATGATTAATGTTAAATCAAACTTTTATATAATGTTAATCTTAAATGACTATGACAAAAGATATAAACTTTTATACATTTATATAATCGCATGATATTATGTATAAATGACTATACTTTAATATATATAAACATACTATATTATAAATACACATTGATATGTTTATATAAACATATAATGTTATATATAAATATTTATACATATGTATTAATGTTTATAAATATCTATACAAAATTTACATTAAACTATCCATTTATATATTTTTTTATATAATAATTATGTATCATTAAATGATTATACAATTTTGTAAATATTTTACATATTATTTTTTATATAAATATAGAATATTTATAATATTTATTTAAGTGTGATATATATACTTTATATAATTTATAAAAGTGTGACATATAAAAATAATAATATTTAAATAACATTTATATAAATATTTGATGCACTAATATTATATAGTTACACTTGTTTAATTATATAATTAGATTCATATGCCATTTTATATTAAAGTATTTATAACTATATTTATAATAAAGTATACTATTTTTATAACAATATTTATGACTTTACTTAACTATTTTATAACTTTATAATAATATATAACTATATGTATGATTCTATATAACTATATTTCTAAAAAGAAAATACTATATGTATACAAATATATAACTATATTTAATTATATTTTACTAAATGTATAACTATATAAATGTTATATATAATTATATCTTTGACTACATGCATATTTATAACTATATGTGTATAACTATATATAAATATTTGTATAAATATGTAACACTTTATATAATTAAATATAACTATATTCGAAACTATATATACATATATGTATTCATATAATTAAATTAAAATATTTGTTTATAAAGTATATATTTATGTATAACTACTTATAACTACTTATATGAATATATCTATATATAAACATATGTTTAATTATATATAACTATTTATAACCATATATATTTTATGCAAAATAATATATAACTATAAATAATTGTATCCTACAATATGTATAACTTTAAAAGTTTTATGCATAATTATATTTAAATATTAAATTTACAGCTTATATTTATTATATATTTGTATATAGTAGTATATAAAAAAGTATTTTACTATATCTATACCTATACATTACTATATGTATAAATATATAAAATTAAATGAAAAAATATATAAACCTACATGTATAAATATTTGTTATCTATATGTCTATCTATATGTATAACAATATCTAACCATATTTATAATTACATGTAAAACAACACACAACATTATGTTAAATTATATGTGTATACGTATATATATAAATATTTGTTTAACTAAATAAATTTCTATATAATTATATATAACTATGTTTGTAACATTATATACATATATGTATTAATATAATTAAAGTAAAATATTTTTTTATAATGTTGTTTATATTTATGTATAACTACATATAACTACTTGTATGAAAATATCTATATATAACTATATGTTTAAATATATATAACTATTTATAACTATATATATTATATGTAAAAAAAATATATAACTATACATTTAGTATCTTACTTTATGTATAACTTTAAATTTTTTATGCATAATTATATTTAAATATTAAATTTACAATTTATATTTATTATATATTTGTATAGAGTAAAATATAAAAAAGTATTTTACTATATCTATACCTATACATTACTATATGTATAAATATATAAAATTAAATGATCAAATATACAAACCTACATGTATAAATGTATGTTTAACTATATTTGTAACTATATGTATAACCACATGTAACTATATTTATAATTACATGTATAACAACATACAACATTATGTTAAACTATATGTGTATAACAATATATAATTTTTTTATAACTAAATAAATGTCTATATAATTATATATAACTATAATTAGAGACAATCACGTTTATTAAATAAATGGATTTTTTTAAATAGTTATGGAAGATGATCATGAATGGATGTACAAGTGTCGAATAGTGAATGGATTGTTCTCTAATGAATGGGGGAATAAAGTTGATGAATTTTTTTGAGTTTGCTCTGAGACATCTTGAGTGTGTGAATGGTGGTACAGATATAAGATGTCCTTGCACTTTATTTAAATGTCAATATAAAAACTTTTTGAATGTTGAGACTGTGAAGATCCATTTGTATAGAATTGGTTTTTTGGCGGATTACAATGTTTGGATATACCAAGGTGAGAAGCAAGTCCACAAAAGGTGTTCAAGTTTAGTATGGGTGCTAGTAAGTCAAACTGATCAGATGATCTCGGATAATATTAATCACACTACATACCATATAATGGTTTGTGATGATGTGGGTCTTGAATTAAAACAAAATGAGGAACCAAATGCCAAGGCGAAGAATTTCTATGACAAGATTCGAGCTGGTGAAAAACCAGCATATGAGAGAAATTCTAAGCATACTCTACTATCTACAGCCATTAAGATGTTTGAAATAAAGTGTAGACACAGTAGTTTGCAGGCATGGTTTGATGATATGTCTAATTTCATTCTAGAATTATGTCGCAAGATAATCTGATGCCATTGGATTTTTTTAGCACAAAGAAGTCAGTTAGAGGCATGGGATTACCCGTACAGGTCAATCATTGCTGTGTGAACAACTTTATGATATATTGAGGTGATGACAGTGACCTTTAATTTGTAAAATATGTGGGCATGCTCAATACAAAGCAAAAGGTTAGGGATTCTAGAATTAGATTGTATATATGAGAGGTGAAGGTACCGTATATAAAGATGCACTATTTCCAATAACACCTAGGTTGTAGATTTTTTATGAATCAACCACAACAGCTAATGAAATGCGGTGGCATTCAGAGCATCATATGGAGGAAGGTAAGATGTGTCACCCTTCTGATGCCCATGCTTGGAAACATTTTGATGGGTGTTTTTCTGATTTTTATTCTGAAGTTTGAAATATTAGGCTGGGTTTATTTACTGATGGTTTTTAGATGTTTGGTTAATTTAGACAGCAATAATCTTTGTGGCCTGTGGTGGTGACCCAATATAATTTGTCTCCAGACTTATGTATGAAGGAGGAATTTATGTTTTTGACTTTGTTAGTGCCAAGGCCTACGAATCCAAAGGAGAAGATATATGTTTTCTTGTAGCCATTGATGGCGGAGTTGAAAAGTCTTTGGGGTGTTAGGGTTCAAACTTATGATATTTCCAAATGAAAAAATTTTAAGATGTGCTATACCCTAATGTGTACCATAAATGATTTTCCAGCATATTCTATAATGTATGGGTAGAGTACAACTAATATGTTGGCATGTCCATATTGTATGAATGATTTTGAAGCTTTTAGATTAATTAAGAGCGGAAAATAGTTGCGGTTCGACAACCTTCGCAAGTTTTTGCCTATTAATTATCCGTATCAACGTGACACCTAAGACTTCATTAAGAATAGAAAGATTACTAAAGAATTCTCTGAGGTTAGATCTGGTGATGAAATCTGCAAGATTTGAATAATTGAGGTTTGAGAAAAGTGATAAATGTTGATGTTATGAATGCAGATATATCTAAAAATTATGGGTGGAATAAGAGATGTTTTTTTTGGGATTTGCCCTATTGGCATGAAAACTTGCTCAGGCACAATCTTGATGTTATGCATATCGAGAAGAATGTGTTTGATAATACTTTCAATACTATGTTTAACATTCTAGGGAAAACTAAGGACACGTACAAGTTAAGAGATGAGTTGAATAAATAACGACTTCATCCTCAATTTTCAAAAAAATCTTATCACCCAATAAATACCATGATGTGCCATTTGTTCTGAATAAATCATAGAAGAAGGTTGTGTTGGAGTGAGCAAAAAAACATAGATTTTCAGATGGGTATGCTTCTAATATGGGGAGATGTGTGGATGCGAAAAAATTTTAAATATTTGGAATGAAGAATCATGATTTTCATGTATTCATGCAATGGTTATTACTAATTGCTCTTCAAGAATTCCTGCCTAATAGAATATGGGAGCCAATATTTGAGATTTCTTTATTCTTCAAGCAATTGACTTCTTCGTCTTTGACTGATGAGGAGTTGAGGAATCTGGATTAACAAATTCTTGTTATCTTAAGTAATATTGAGAAAATCTTTCCTCCTAGTTTTTTTGACTTAATGGAACATCTTCCAGTACACTTGGCTTATGAAGCTAGGATTTCTAGTCCTGTCCATTATCGTTGGATGTATCCTCTAGAAAGGTAATATTAATTCACTAAACCAATTCTTTTCCTATATATATATATATATATATATATATATATATATATATATTTATTTATTTATTTATTTATATTTATATATACACAAATATGACTTGAAATTTTGAATAATCTTTTTATAGATACTTGAGGAAAATAAAGCATACAATAATGAATAAGCCTCAGGTTGCGGGTTCTATATCAATACGTTATATTATGGATGAGGCTACAAAATTCTCATCATTCTATTTTAAAGAATGATATCCAACTCTTCCACTTAAGGAAAAGCGGAATTAGGTTTATCTTAATGACGATGAGAATAATGATATGTTTGAAATTTTAAAGCCTCCAGGTAAAGCAATTGGTGCTAAGGGGAAAAGGTATCTAGAAGACTATGAATATACTACAACTCATCTATATAGCCTAATTAATTGTCCATAGGTTCAACCATTTATTGAGTAAATATTTTCTATTAGTCAAATGAGATCTATTTAGCATTATAATTTACTATTTCCTATCAATGTATCAATTATTTTTAATTTCTTTTTTTTAGTGATTTTGTTACATGTAAATATAAAGAGTTTCCAAGCTTGAATGAAGAAGCTATCAATGCCGTGACAGAGCAAGAATTTACACCATTTTTTGAAAAATATGTATGTTTACTTATATTGATAATCATAACACAATTATATTATTCTAATAAAAATTTATAATTGTAATCTAAATAATCCACTTAATTTTGATTATATGTTCATAATCATGAAAATAAAATTTTCAATCATTATCTTTGAAGTATAGCATGAGGTCCCCCTAAGAGAAGTAAGAACGTACAATGGTTACTATGTGAATGGTTTTAAATTTCACACTAAATCATATGGTAGTTACTGAGCAACAGACAATACGGGCGTATGCATTAAAGGATCCTTATACACTAAAACTGAATATGACCATGACGGGACTCTGGTCGAAGTGATAGAGTTAGAATTTGAAGCCCTCCTAGTTAAAAAAATTATGTTATTCAAATATGAATGGTTTGATCCAACACCACATGTTGATATTACTGTACATCCTAGATATAAACTTATCAATGTGCATGATAAAAAATAATTCAACAAGTATGAACCTTTTGTCTTAGTTGAACAAACATCATAGGTTTATTATTGTGAATATCCGGGTCAGACCGATCCTAGAAAGGATTGGAAAGCTGCGTGCAAGATCAAAGCAAGAGCTCAAATTGACATCCCCGCATCACTAAGTACTAATTTCTTTAGCAGAACAAACATCACAGGTATATTATTGTGAATATCCAGGTTAGACCGGTCCTAGAAAGGATGGGAAAGCTGTGTGCAAGATCAAAGCAAGAGCTAAAATTGACACCCCCGCATCACTAATTACTGATTTCTTAGAACCAACTTTTAAAATGATAAAAATGATGTTATAATCGAAGCTGTGGTGGGGGATGAAGACGTCCTTTCAGTCGCATCTTCTGATGGATACAAGTGGGGATGTAAATGTAGATACAAATTTAATTGATTATGAGGAAGAATTTAGTGATGATGAGGAGTTTGAAAATGATGTTACTATATCTAAAGAAGAAGACGAACTAAATTTGGATGATTCTTTTGAAAATGAGTAGACAGTGAATTTTATGTTATTTTAATCATTAATCATTTTTGTTTATTTTCATTGCCTTATGTATTTTTTACAGATATGGCAAGTAAACGATTTAAAGACAGCACGTTGCAAGGTCATACAAGTTATGGTATAGGTAGCACAATCTCATGTATCCTCGAAACTAGTAGACAGTCATGGGTGGATGAGATGCCACAGCAGACAAAGATGGTTGTGAATGTACCGTAGCAGCTGTATTAGCTGACTAATCCATATAATGGTCCTGAGATTTTGATAAATGATCAAGCGACGCCGGAGGGAGAGGAGGGAAAGGAGGGAGAGGATGGAGATGTTGGAGAGTCTTCCTAAAAACAACCTACAGACGAGACCCTCCCTATTGATCAGTTTGATCCGACAATTGATAATCCGTAAGATATAAAACTTAACAAATGATTTATTAATGCATTATTATATTTCTTATTTGCTAATAAATCTTTGGTTACAAGATAAAGTTAGAGCCGTCTGGTTCTATTTCTAGGATTATGAGGACAATTTTCAAGAAGTCATTTAACCTTAATGGACATAATTGGAAGTCACTCACAGATAGAGACCAATTGATGATTTGGAGAGAATTTAAGGTAAATATTACTACCTAAAAATATTTACATATTTTATTTATTCTTTTTTTCAATGATTAAAAATTATTTATTTATAATTACAAAAATTTTACAGGTGGACACGGCCAAAGAAGGAGGTCAAAAGTATTTTCTACGAACATGCAGCTAGTTGGTATAAAGATACCATGTACGAGATCAAAGATAAATGGTTGAAGAATAAAGAAAAAAATTTGAGTATCCCGGATCATATTTTCAAGGAGTGGCATAGCAGATAGGAAGATCCAAAATATAGGAAGAGGTGTGATAAACAGAGTGGCAATCATCACTGAGAGTGGGCTGAGGAGGGTAGTGGCATATCTACACACACTTGTGAATCTCGCTCTATGCGTGAGCACGAATGAGTATTGGTATTATTTCTAAATTATACTTTTTATGTTTATTACTTTGTGAAATATTTTCATTAATGCCTAAATATCATTTCTCATAAAGAATTTTTTTTTCAATAGAATTAATGTATGTATTGTGTGTAATTATAGACACGCAAAAAGGGTAAGAAGCCGAATGCTCCTCGTGTATTCAGATTCACGCACACATAGGCTCATGATGATCTGACTTTTGTTAATTAAAGATCTCATGCAACAAATGTATGTTTCATTAAAAAAAGTAAATTTTTTTTTGTTTGAATATAAAGTGAAATACATTTCATACATTTTTATTAAGCGAGATATGAGGAAAGATTAGCTGCTGTGACTCAAGAGTATTCTTAGTCTACTTCAGGTTCATGTGATGGTGCAATAATTAGTTCTCATTCATCAGCTCCACCAGTTGATACGAATAAGATTTGGCATGCAATTGTTGATGGCAAGGACAAGATGCCGGTCTATGGTATCAGTTCGTCGACATCTTCATTCTACTCACATAGATGACTAAATTATGAAACTGAATTTTTAGGATTAGTTTCAAATTTGTTCTCGATGATGGAGAAATTTTAGGACGTGATGCGAAATGTGATATAGTATTAATTGGGCGATAGCAAGTGGCACATGATAGACTATGAGGATGATAGGGATGAGTTGAGTATGTATTTTGAGTGGATTACAAAGAAGTTTCTGGAAGGAGGATTGTAGTTCAAGCCTGATGATCTACCTCGGATTGTTGGGCAAAATGCTCCAGCTATAGCATCTACTCCATCACCTATAGCACCACCTAGAGCAACTGCATCAGGACTAGCAGCAGCAGACAGCTCTACCCAAGTACCCGACATTTCACCTTATGGACCAGAAACATCGCAGCATAATGATTATGAAACTAAGTTAGATGAGTGACTGTAATACACATTTTTTTTTCAATACCTTAAACTTTAATTTTTGATTTCATATTTTTATTTTCTCTTGATGTATTTAATATATATATGTAGTATATATAGTTGTCTGCTGGAGTTAATTGGATTTTTTTATTATGTTATTTGTATATGTTTCTACTGCAAGTACATCAAACTTGATGTTTTTTTTAATTTTATTTTTTTTGATTTTTATGTTACAGCTTCTATTGAAACTTCTGCAAAACTGGAAAAAAATTTAGGTCGGTAATTACCGACCAAATTGCACCCAAACTGACCAAAATTTTTTAAAATCAATGTTTGGTAAAAGGTCACAAAATGGTCGGTAATACTTTTCAAGATCAATTACCAACTAATGATTTTAAAAGATTTTTATGAGTTTTTGTTCGCAATTTTTTTATTATTATAGACTATTATGTGACCATTTACCGAGCAAATGCTTTTGGTCAGATAATTGTTGGAATATATTCGGAAATTGTGTGTCGGTAATGGGCTCCAAATGGTCGGTAAGTACCGACCATTTGGAGACAATTTACTGACCAAGTGCTTTTGGTCGGACAATTATTATAATTTAGTCAGTAATTGTTTGTCAGTGAATGATATGTAAATGGTAATTACTTGCAGACCATTTGGAGACCATATACCGACATAATTATTTTGGTTGGAAAATTATCGGAATATAGTTGGTAAATGTTTATCGGTAGAGAGTTGGTAAATGTTAGTAATTTACCGACCTACTAATTTTTTGTCGGTAAAAAAATTAGCGATGATCAAAATTATGACCTAATATTTTGCTTTGTAATTGGTTGCTATTTTATTTACCGACCAAAAACACCGATTTAGATACTAAAAAATTAGTCGGTAATTCGGTGATTTTTAGTTGTGATAGACTAGATAATTAGATAGTTAGATAGATAAATAGATAGATAGACGGATAAATAGATAGATAGACGGATAAATAGATAGATAGATAGATTGATTGATTAATATATAAAGAAATAGATTGATAGATACATAGATATGCAGATAGACAGATAGATAAATTTATAGATAGAAAGATAAATAGATAAACAGATAAACAGATAGACAGATAGACAGATAAAAAGATAGACAGATAGATAGATAGTTAGATACATAGATAGACAGATAGACAAATAGATAGATAGATAGATAGATACATTGATAGACAGATACACATATAGATCGATGGAAAGATAGACAGATAGATAGATCGATCGATAAATAGATAGATAGATAGATAAATAGACAGATAGGTAGAAAGATAGATAAACAGATAAATAAATAGATAGAAAGATAGAAGGGCAGATAGACACATAGACAAATAGATAAATATATAGATAGATTGATAGACTGATAAACAAATAGACAGATAGTTAGATAGTCAGAATGATATATAGAAAGATAGACAGATAGACAGATGGACAGATAGAAAAATAGATAGATAGATATATGATAATTGATCCGAACAGGGAAGGGGGGATACAAGTCAAATTGATAATTGATTTAAGTCTGATGCAATCTGTATAATTGATTTGATCTTTTGCAGGAAAAAAGTGCAGGTGAATGAATATAAATAATAGCATTCAATAATTAATTATATGGGAGGATAGCCTATAAAGATGTTCAAAATCCCAGTTATCATTATAAGACAGTGGAAGGAGTTAGCTAAAAATGCTGGAGGGAGAATCACATTCAGATTTAAAGAGATAAGAAATTGTTGAAGCACCGAAATATAGAAATAAGAAAAATAAAGCTTATTATACTCATCGAAAGATCGTTAAAGCAAGACAAGGGATAAGCTATCACTATAAGGATAGTCATTAACTTTCAGAAGGAATTTCTTCTTGGACAAAAAGGTAAAGATAGGGGTCATAGATTAGCATAGCCATAGCACAAATAAGATTACATTTTATTAGATTGGTCAAATGTATTTTATTTTATTTGAAGAATGGGTGTAAAAGGGCTAAGGGTAGATGATAGTTTGTATTAATGGTATTCGTCCGCCAAAAGAGAGGGTTATTATTAATAAAATAATATTTTATAAAAAAAGATAGATAGATATATAGATAGACAGATAGATAAATAGAAAGATAGATAGATAGATAGATATATAGATAGGCAGATAGACAGAGAGATTGATAGACAGATAGGCAGATAGATTGATAGATAGATAAATAGATAGTTAGCTAGATAGACAGATAGACAGATAGATTGATTGATTGACAGATAGATAGAAAGATAGATACATAGATAGAAAGATTGGCAGATACACAGACAGACATACAGACAGAAAGATAGATAGATATACATATAGATAGACAGATAAATAGATAAATATATATAAATATTTAGATAAATAGATAGACATATAAACAGATAGCCATGTAGAAAGAAAGGTAGATAGATAGATAAATTGTTAGATAGATAGACAGATAGATAGATAGACAGAAAGATAGATAGATAGAAAGAGAGATAGGCAGATAAACAAATAGATTTATAGCCAGATATGAATATAGGTAGATAGATAGATAGATAGATAAATAGATAGATAGATAGATAGACAGACATACAGACAGACAGATAGATAAATAGATATCTAGTTTTGACAGATTTATAGATAGATAGAAAGACAAATAGACATATAGATAGGTAGACAGATAGGCAAATAGAAATATAGATAAATAGATAGGCATATAGATAGATAGATAGATAGACAGATTAAAAGATAAATAGATCATTTAGACATAGACACATTGACAGATAGATAGATAGATGAATAGAAAGATACCTAGATAGACAGATAGAGATATAGATAGATAAAAACATAGATAGATAGATAAATTGACAGAAGATAGATAGATAGATAGATAGATAGATAGAAAGATAGATAGCTAGACAGACAGATAGATAGAGAGATATGTAATTTGATAGATAGATAGATAGATACATAGATATAGATATAGACAAATTGAAAGATATATAAATAGATAGATAAATAGATAGATAATTCAACAAATTGACAGTGAGACAGATAGATAGATAGATAGATAGATAGATAGTTAGTTAGAGTGATAGTTAGAGAGATAGATAGATAAATAGATAGAAAGATATATATATACAGAGATATATAGATAGGTAAATATGAATATAGGCAGATAGACAGATAGATAAATAAATAGATAGACATATATACATATAGTTAGATAGATAGATAGATAGATAGATAGATAAACAGATAGATAGATAGTTAGATAGAAAGATAGATATACAGAGATAGATAGATAGATAGATAGATAGACAGATAGACAGAATGATAGATAGATAGATAGATAGAATGATAGATAGACAGATTGACTGATTGACCGATAAATAATTATACAAATAGACAGATTGACAAATTAATAGATTGAGAAATTGACAGATTGATAGATAAATATATAAACAGATAAATAGATAGACTGACAGACATACATATATATAGATAGATAGATAGACTGATAGCCAGATAGCCAGATTGACAAATTTAATAATTGATAGATACATAATTAAACAGATAGACAGATTGACAAATTGAAAAATTGAAAGAGAGATAGATATATACATAGATAGATAGATAGATATATAAATGTTAAATAGATAGATAGATAACTAGATAGCCAAATAGGAATATAGATAGAGAGATAGAGAGGTAGATAGAATGATTGATAAATAGATAGATAGATAAATTGAAAGATAGATAGATAAATAGATAGATAGTTAGTTAGATGGATAGCCAAATAGACATATACATAGATAGATAGATAGATATATAGATAGACATATAGAAAGATTTATATATAGACAGATAAAAAGATAGATAGATAGCCAGATAAATAGAGAGAGTCAGATATACATATAGAAAGATAGACAGATAAATAGATAGAAAAAAAGGCAGATAGACAGACAGATAGATATATAGATAGATAGATAGATAAACATATATTGAGAAAGATAGAGAGGCATATAGACAGATAGATAGATATATAAACATATATTGATTAAGATAGAGAGGCATATAGACAAATAGATAGATAGATTTATAGATAGATAGATAGATAAATAGATATACAAAAAGACAAATAGATAAATAGACATACAGACAAATAAACAAATAGATAAATAGACAAAATGATAGATAGACAGATAGAAAAATAGATAGATAGTCAGATAGAGAGATAAACAGACAGACAGACAAATAGATAGATATATAGATCGACAGATAGGCAGATAGATATATAGAAACATAGACAGAAAGACAGATAGATATATAGATAGACAGATGGATAAATAAAAATATTGATAGATAGATAGATACCTAAATAGAGAAATTGATAGATAGATAAATAGATAGATAATAAAACAAATAGATAGAACACATATAGAAAGATATATAGATAAACAAGTATATAGATACATATAGATAGACAAATAAACAAAAAATATGATAGGCTGATAGACAAATAGAAAGAAAGATACATAGATAGATAGATAGATAAAAAAGGACATATAGATAGACAGATAGTTATTTAGGTAGTCAAATAGATAGATAGATAGATAGACATATAGATAGATAGAGAAAGATATATATATATATATACATATATATATATATAGGCAAATAAATAGGTAGACAAATAAATAGATAGAAAGATATAGAAAGATATCGACAGATAGACAGATAGATAGATAGGCTGATATGAAAATTGGCTGATAGATAGGTAGATAGATATATAGATAGATAAACAGATATATGGATATATCGATGGACAGATAGATAGATATACAGATTGACAGATAAATAGATAGATGGAAAGACATATAGATAGATAGACATATAGACAAATAGATAGACAGACATATAGATTGATAGATAGAAAAATAGCCTGATAGCTAGATAACCATATGAACAAATACATAGATTGAAAGATAGACTTATAGATAGACAGACAGATAAATAGATAGACAATTAGATAGAAAGAAAGATAGACAAATAGAAAAATAAACAAATAGACAGATAAATAGATAAACAGACAGATAAATTGATTGAAAGATAAATAGATAGAAAAAGATAGACAAATAAAAAGATAGACTGATACACAAATAAACATATATACAGATATACATATATATAGATATTCAAATAGATAGATAGATAGATAAATAAATAGATATACAAATAGACAGATAGACAGATATACAATTAGATAAGTCAACAGATAGATATATAGACAGATAGACATATAGATAAATAGATAGATTAATAGATAGATAGATCGATAGATAAATAGATAGACAGATGACAGATTGATAGTTTGACAAATAGATAGATAGACTGATAGACTGATAGATAGAGAGACAGATAGACATAAAGATATATAGGTAGAAATACACAAAGAGCAGTATAAAATTAGATAGATAGATAGATAGTTAGTTAGATAGAAAGATAGATCAGATAGATAGATAGATAGATAGTTATATTTATAGATTTATAGATAGGGAGATAGATAGATAGACAGATATACAGATAGATATTTAAATAGATAGAAGGATAGACAGATAGATATATAGACAAATATATAGATAGACAGATAGACAGTAAAGAAAATAGACAAATAGACAAATTGCCTAGTAGCCATATATCCATATCGACATATGCACAATTTGAAAGATAGACATATAGTTAGATAGATAGAAAGATAGATTGACATCAATATAGACAGATAGGTAGATAAATAGATATACATATAGACATATTGACAGATAAATACATAGGCAAATAGATAGATAGATAGATTAATAAATAGACAGATACCTAGATTGCAAGATATGTAGATAGATTGAGAGAAAGATAGATTTATTGATATAAAGATAGATAGATAGAGAAATAAATAGATAGATAGATAGATAGATAAAAAGATAGATAGATTGATAAATATATAGATATATAGCTACATAGTTAGTTAGATAGATAGTCATATAGACATATACTTAGATAGATAGATAGAAAAATAGACAAATTTATAGATATACAGATAGACATAAAGACAGATAGATACGTAGCTAGATAGACAAAAACACATATTGATAGATACACATGATAGATAGGTAAATAGATTGATAGTTAGATAGATAAATAGATAGGCTGATAAAAAATTGGACAGATAGATAGATAAATAGATAGATAAATAGAAAAATATAAAGATAGACAAATAGATAGATAAATAGATTTACAACTAGACAGATAGAGAGATTGGCAGATAGAAAGATAGATAGACATATAGATAGACATATAAATAGATAGATATACAGATATTCAGATAAATAGATAGACAGATAGATAGACAGAATGATAAATATCAGATAGATGAATAGACAGATTGATTGATTGATAGATTGACAGATAAACATATAAACATATAGCAGATAGATATGTAGATAAACACATAGATAGATATACAGATAGACAGATAGATAAATAGACAAATAGATAGATAGATAGATATATAGATAAATAATTATATAGATAGACAGGTATACAGATAGACAGATAGGGATGCTCGACATGGAGATAGATAGATAGATAGATACATAGACAAATAGACAAATGCATAGATATATAAAGAGAGAGATAGATAGAAAGAAATATATATATATATATTGATAGACATATAGAGAGATATACAGATAGACAGAGAGATATATAGATACCTAGATAAATAGATAGATAGTTAGACAGTTAGATAGTTAGACAGATAGACATATAGACAGATAAATTGATAGACCTATAGATAGATAGAGAGTAGATCTATAGATTGACAGAAAACCAGATAGCCAAATAGGTAGATAGATGGAAATATAGATAGAATGACAGATTGATAAATAGATAGACAGATTGACAGGTAGATTGATATATAGATATATAGATATATAGATAAAAGGATAGACAATTAACTAGATCACATGATAGGTAGATAAATATATAGATAGACATATAGATAGACCGATAGATAGAAAGATAAATAGATAGATTGATAGATAGATTGACAGATAAATAGATAAATAGATAGATAAATAGTTACTTAGATAGATATTTTTATAGACATATACATAGATAGATAGATAGATAAACATATAAAGAGATTTATTAATAGATAGATAGATAGATAATAATTTGTCACGTAGAAAGAGATTCAAATAGATAGATAAATAGATAGACAGATAAATAAATAAACATATAGATAGACAAACAGATAGACAGACAGATAGATAGATAGATAGATAAATACAACGATAAATAGAAAATGGATAGATAGATTAATAGATAAATAGATAGACAGATAGACATATAGATAGATAGACAGATAGATAGATAGATACATAAATAGATAGAAAGTCAGATAAACATATAGACAGATAGAAAAATAGATAGATAGATTTATAGATTGAAATATATAGATATAAATAGTTAGATAGATAGACAGACAGATAGAGAGATATTCTGAGTGACAGATAGAAAAATAGACAGATAGATAATTAGAAGGATATAAAGATAAACAGATAGATAGTTAGACATATATACAAATAGATAGATAGATAGATAGACAGATAGCGAGATAGATATATAGACATATAGACAGATATATAGCTATACTCATATACAAATAGATAGTTAGATAGTTAGAAAGATAGACATATAGAAAGAAAGAAAGATTGATTGATTGATGGAAATACAAATAGATAGATAAACATTTATACAGATAGAATATTGAAAAATAGATAAATAGACAGATACACAGATAGATAGTTAGATAGATAGAAATATAGATCGGTATATACATAGATAGGCAAATAGACAAATAAAAAAATAAACAAATACATAGAAAGATAGTTAAATGCATAGAAAGGTAGACATATATACATATAGATAGATAGACTGATAGACTGATACATAGATTGACCGATAGATACATAGAGAAGCAGATAGATAGATAAATAGATAGATAGATAGATACACAGATAGATTGACAGATAGCTAGATAGATAGATTGACATATAGATTGATAAACACATAGATAGATAGATTGATTGACAATAGATAGATAGATATACATATAGATAGAAAGACAGATAGGCAGATTGACAGATAGACAAGTAGATTGATGGATTAATAGATAGATAGATATAAAGATAGATAGATAGGTACTTAGACAGATAGCAAGATATATAGATAGATATATATATAGATAGATGGATAGATTGATAGATTGACAGTTAGATAGATAGACAGATAGTCAGACAAACAGACAGACAGACAGATAGATAGATAGATAGATAGATAGAAAGACAGACAGACAGATATATAGATAGATAAATAGATAGAGAGATAGACATATAGATATATAGATTAACTGATTGATAGGTAGATAGATTTGAAGATACGCAGATAAACAAATAGACATTTAGACCTATAGATAGATAAACAAATAGATAGAAAAACAAATTGATAGATAGACGGGTAGACAGATAGATAGATAGACTAATAAAAACTTAGATAGATAGGTAGATAAATACATAGATAGAGAGATATACTGAGAGATAGATAGATAATATACAAATAGACATTTAGGAAAATTGACACATTGATAGATAAATAGATAGAGAGATATATTGTAGATTGACAGACACATAGATAGATAGATAGTAGGATAGATAGATAGATGCACAAATACATAGATGGAAAGATAGATAGATAGATAAATAAATAACCAGATAGACAGATAGACAAATAGATTGATAGACAAATAGACAAATAGACTGATAAATAAATAAATAGATAGACAGATAGATAGATATTTAGATAAAAAAATTAACAAGATAAATAGATAGACAAATAGATAAAAAAACACATAGACTGATAGTTAGATAGAGTGATAGATAGATATACAAATAAACAGATAGACATATAGATAGATATACAGATAGACAGATAGACAAATAGATAGAATGATAGATAATCACAAATACACATCGACAAGTATATAGGTAAACAGATATAAATATAGACAGATAGATAAAATTACAGATAGAAAATTTATAGATAGATAGATAAATAGATAGATAAATAGATTGATTGATAGACAAATAGATAGATAGATAGATAGATAGATGTACACATAGCCATATACAAAGATAGATAGATGATAGATAAATATATAGCTAGATAGATTTATAGATAGAAGACTGATAGACAGCCAGATAGATAGATATATAGATAGATAGATATGTAAGATTGATAGATAGATAGATAAATATATAGGTAAATTGATTGATAGATAGATTGATAAATTTACAGATAGACAGATAGATATAAAAATAGATCAAAGGATAGACAGATAGACATATAGACATAGAGACGAATTGATAGATAGATAGATAGACAAAATGGCTAATAGATCGTTAGAAAAATAGACAAATTACTGATAGCGATATATCCATATGGACAGAGACAAATTTAAAGATAGAAATATAGTTAGATAGAGAGACAGACAGATAGATATAAAGATAGATAGAAAGATAGATAGATAATTAGAAAGATAGATAGATAGTCATATAGACATATAGACATATAGATAGATAAATAGATAAATAATAAAATAGATAGATAGATAAATAGATATCAGATAGATGAATAGACAGATTGACAGATAGACAAATATATATGTAGCCAGATAGAAAGAAAGATAGATTGACTGATACACAGATAGACAGATAAATAGATTGATAGTTATACTAATAAACAAATATATTTATGGAAAATTGGACACAATGACACATAGATAAATAGATAGATAGATAGATAAAAGATAAATAGATAGCTACACAGACAAATATAAAGATAGACAGATAAATAGATAGATAGACTGATAGACATACAGATAGATTGATATATATATATATAGATAAATAGATATACAAATAGACATATAGACAGATAGACACATAGACAGAGAAATATATATATAGCTAGATAGATATATAGATTGATACACATGTAGATAGAAAGATATATAGATAGCAGATATATATTTGATAGATTTCAAGATAGCCATATAGGTGTGTATATATATATAGAAATAGATAGATTGATAGATTGATAAATAGATAGATAAATAGATAGATAAATAGATATATAGATAAAAAGATAGATAGATAGATAGACAAATAGATAGATAGCCAAATAGGCAGAAAGAAAGATAGATAGATATATAAATAGACATATAGATAAAGCGATCGATAGTAAATTAGATAGATAGTTATATAGATATATACAAAGATAGATAGAAAGATAGATAAATAGATAGATTTATAGATAGAAAAAAAGATAGATAGATAGATAAATATTAAGTCATATGGAAAGAGAGACAAATAGATAGATAGACAGATAGATCGATTAAAAAATAAACAGATAGACAGATAGCTAGAAAAATATATAAATAGATAGAGAGATAGAAAGATAGATAGATAAACAAATAGAAAGATATACAGATAAGTGTATAGACAGATAAACAAATAGACACATAGACAGATAGAAATTTAGACAGATAGACAGATGGACAGAAAGCCTAATAGACAAATAAACTGATAGATAGATAGAAAGATAAACCGATAGATAGATAGATAAATAGATATACAGATAAACATATAGACAAATAGATAGATAGACAGATCGATAGATAGACAGATAGACATATAGACACATAGACAGAAAGATAGATAGATAGATAGTTTTATAAATAGAAAGATAGATTAGCACACAGATATATATATATATATATATATATATATATATTTTCTGATTGATTGATTGATAGATAGAAAAATAGATAGTTAGACAGATAGATATATACAAAGATATATAGACATATAGCTAGTCAGATAGATATATAGATAGACAGATAAACAGATAGCCAGATGGATATATATATATATAGATAGACTAAAAGACAATTGATTGATAGACAGTTAGATAGATAGACAGATAGATAGATAGATAGAAATAGACATAAATACAAATATATAGATAAACATATAGATAGACACATAGATAGATAGATAGATAGCAAAATAAACAAATAGACAGATACATAGATATATAGATAGACAGATAGACGGATAGATAGAGAAAGAGAGAGAGAGATATATATATATATATATATATATATATAGACAGATAGATAGACACACAAAAAGTTACATAAATAGATAGATAGTTAAATAGATATATAAATAGACTAATAAATAGATAAATAGATAGACACATACATAAATATAAAGATATATAGATAGAAAATTAGCTAGATAAATAGATAGACATATAGACAAATAGGCACATAGACGGATAGACATAGACAGATAAATAGATAGACAAATAAACATATTTATAGGTAGATAGATATACATATAGGCAGATAGACAGATAGATAGATAGATAAATAGATAGACATATTGATATATAGACAGATATATTGATAGATTGATTGACATATATATAGATTGATTGAGAAATAGATAAACTGCCAAATAGATAGATAAATAGATAGATTGATTGATATAGTGATTGATAGATAAAAGATAGAAAATTAGAAAGATAAATAAATAGATGGATAGACATATAGATAGCTAGACAGAAAGACAGATAGATAGATAGACATATAGACAGATAGATAGAAAAACATATAGACAGATATACAGATAGATAAAAGAAATATAGATAGACTAATACACTGATAGACTAATTGATAGATAGACAAATAGACATATAGATTGATAGATAGATAGATAGATATACAGATAGATAGATAGATAGATAAATAGGCAGATAGATAGGTAGATAGATAGATTTGTAGAAAGATAGATAGATAGACAAATCAATATATAGATACATAGATATATAAATATATATACAGATAGAAAGATAGATAGATAACACATAAACACACAAACAGGTAGATAGATATTGATATAGGTAGATAGGCAGATAGACAGATAGACAGATAGTCATATAGATAGATAGATAGACATATACATAGATAGATAGACAAATTGATAGATTAACAGACAAATAGATAGATAGATATTAAGACAGACAGACATATAGATAGATAAACAGATAGATAGATAAAAGATAGAAAGATAGATAGATACATAGATAGGCATATAGACAAATAGATAGAAAGATAGATAGATAGATATATAGATAGACATTTAGACATTTAGACAGATAGATAGAAAGATATATAGATAGAAAAATACACTGATAGATTAATAGACAGATATACAAATAGACAGATAGACAAATAGATAGATAGATATATATATAGATAGACACATAGATAGATAGATAAAAAGACAAATAGATAGATAGATAGATAAATAGATATACAGATAGAAAGATAGATAGATAGACAGACATATAGATAGGTAGATAGATAGACATATAGGTAGATAGATATATAGTCATATAGATAGATAGATAGATAGATAGATAGCCATATACATAGACATATAGACAGATAAACAGATATACAAATAGATATATAGATAGATAGATAGATAGACAAATTTATAGATAGTTGGACAGATATATATGTAAAAGATAGAAAGATAGAAAGATAGATAGATACACAGATTGACATATAGATATATACACAAAGAAAGATGAGCAGATATATAGATAGACATATAGATATTCAGAGAGATATATATAAAGATATAGATAGACAAATAGACAAATAGATTAATAGACAAATAGACAAATAAATAGATAGATAGATAGATATATAAATAGATAGATAGATAGACAGAAAGATAGACACATAGATTGATACATAAAAAGATAGATAGATAGATAGATAGATATATAGATAGACAGATAAAGAGATAGACAGATTGACATATATACAGATAGACTGATATGTAGATAGACAGATAGCCATATAAACAGATAGATAAATATACAAATAGATAGATAAATTGATATATATTTAGATATACCGATAGATAGATAGATAGATAGACAAACACATATACAGATAAACAGATGGATAGATAGACAAATAGATAGATAGCCAATTAGATAGATAGATTGATAGATAGATAGATAGATAGACAAATAGATAGATAGATAGATAGACAAACAGATAGATAGCTAGACAGACAGACAGATAGCTAGACAGACATATAAATAGATGGATAAAATAGATAGACACACAGATAGATAGATATATATAGATAGCTAGATAACTAGATAGGTAGAGAGATAGATAAATAGATACATAGACAGCCATATAAATAGATAGACATATAGATAGATAGATAAATAGATAGACATATAGATAGATTAATAGATTGATAGATGTATTGATAGATATATAGATATCCATATAGCCAAATAGGTAGATAGATAGATACAAATATAAATAGATAGATAGTTAGATAGAAAGATAGATAAATAAATAGATAAATTGATACATAGATAGTTAATTAGTTAGTTAGTTAGTTAGCCATATTGACATATACATAGATTGATATATAGATAGTCATATATATAGATTTATATATAGATAGATTGATAGAAAGATACATAACTAGATAGATAGACAGACAAATAGATAGATATATAAATAGATAGACATATAGATAAATAGATAGATATATAGATAGAGAAAAAGATAGATAAATAGATAGATAGATAGAAAAATATAAAGATAGATAGATAGATAGATAGTTAAACAAATAGACATAGACATTTAAACAAATAGACAGATAGACAACTTGACAAATAGACAGATAGACAGATTGACAGATAGATAGATAGATATACAGATAGATAGATTGGCAGATAGACACATAGAAAGAAAGAAAGAAAGATAGATAGATAAATAGATAGATAGATATATAAACAAATAGACACTATAATTAAAATCTCATATAACTATGGACAATTCCTTACCTTAATGGTGGGTTTTCGTCGCTAAATAGGATATTGCGATGGATTAACAATGGAAGCTTTCCCAATCTAAAGTGCTCATCACTAAAATTAGCTAGGGAAAGTGTCCATTGCTAAAAAATTTTTGAGATGAAAATAACCCTAGCTAAAATTATAATTTTACTAGCTAAATTAGCAAGCTAAATAGGAGTATCCATAGCTAAACAGATATAATGATCGAAACTTTCTCAATCTAACGTGCTCGAATTTAAAAATTAGCGAGTGAAATAGTCCCAAAAAATAATTCTAGTGACGAAAAAATCCCTGGTTAAAATAGTTATTCCCTTAGCTAAAATAGTAATGGAAACTTCCTAGCTAAATTCACAATGGAAAATTCCCTAGCTATTTTCATTACACAACTATATTCAGAATTTTATTTCTTTTTCAAATTATTTAATTAAATAATTTAATATTTTTATATTAAATTGAATAAAAACATTAGCTATAAATGATAATTTATAATTAACAAAAAATAAAATCATTTAATAAATTATTCTATTTTGATATTTTACTTAATTCAAACAAAAACATAATAAAATTTTATTTCATCATAATCATCAATTTATCTATCGACAGTGCATAAAGTATAATCTATTTGCACATTGACATTGCTTTCTCTCTCTCAGCTCCTCTTATCACCATATTTCTGTTGCGACAAAGCTGTCAGAGTCGCGCTACGTCATGTCTAGTAAAAATCCCTCCACTTATGAAAACTTCGTATATGAAATAATGCGGTACCATATCTGTACGAAATTTAAACTAGTCATCAAATCAAAATAAATAAATAAAAAAGTCATCTTTTGATAAATATATAATACTATAGTATATATATACATATATACTATAGTGTATATGTACATATATACAAGTAATTCACTAGTTATATATATTACTGCCATATATGTACATATAAACTACAATATTATATGTACATATATATTGAGTACATAAACACTATTGTATATATGTACATATATACTACAATGTATATATATACACTAGTATATATGTATATGTACATATATACTGGTATATATGTACAAGTAATTATATCTACATAAATACTCAGTATATGTACATACACTATAGTGTATATGTACATATATACGTGTATACATATATAGTGCACTGTATATGTATTCACTGATATATTTGTATATGAATATATATACTGGTATACATGTACAAGTATTTATATGCACATATATACTCAATATATGTACATATACACTATAGTATAAATGTGCATATATATGTACATGTATGTCCATATACTCTGTAGTGAATATGTACAAGTATGTACATATATACTAGTAAATACTTGTACATTTATACCAGTATATATGTACATATACACTGCAATAAATATGCACATACATACTATAGTATATATGTATATATATACCAGTGTATACATATACACTATAGTATGTATGTACATATACACTACAATGTATATATGTACATATACTAATTATCTATATGTACATATAAATATGTACATATACTGGAGTGTATATCTACATACACACATATACTGTTTAATACTTGTACATATATACCAGTAAATATGTATATGTACATATATACTGGTATATATCTACATATACATATATACAGGTATAAATGTACAAGTATTTACATTAAAGTATAGCATAAACACCTATTATAGAGCACGAACATCAAACAGCTATATATTCTATCATAAGCATAAAAAAAAGGAACAAACACCTTAACTAGGGCTTCAAATATCATCTTTGTTTGTTCGAAATTACATGGAACTTGGAAACACAAGGCACAAAAAATTTGCAACTAGATTTTACAAGATAAAAGTTCAATACATACATACATGCATACAGTGCATAAAATATAATCTATCCATTAAATTGACATTGCTTTCTTTCCCCCAGCTCCTCCAGTCACCATCTTTCTACTGCACAAAGTTGTCCTAGTCTCGGTGCATCATGTCATGTGAAAAATTCTCACTTATACATGCTTCATATGGGGAACAATGCGGTACCATATATGTACGTAATTTAAACCAGCCAATCTAATCAAAATAAATAAATTTAAAAAGTTATGTTTTGATAAATATATAATGCTATTGTATATATGTACATATATACTATTGTGTATATGTACATATATACTAGCATTTCACTAGTTACACATATTACTGCATTATATGTACAAAATTGCATATCTACACAATTACTAAGATATTTAAGACCAACCTCTGTCTGCCTGGTTGGCGTGGATGAGAAATATCTTAATGTCACAGCTTTGGGAAAGGTCTAATATCCATGACTTTTATGACATGCAACGGTAAGTAATGCATGATGATGACCAGACTGGCCCAAGCAATTATATATTCAAACGTGTGTATGTGTGTGAGCAAATAAGTGTATGGATGACAATATATACATGTCTACAAATAAATATATGCACCCAATTATGTATATACTCATATATACGTACGTATATACTTGGTAGATACGTATGTATATACTTGGTATATACATACATATGTACTCAGTATTATTTATGATCACTAATTTTAGTTTTTTTATCTTGAATTACCACCTCAAAAATCATTGATTTCTAGAAAAAAAAAGCTCAGTGAAAAACCTAATGGATTTCTAAGGAGGGAATGTGAGGAAGAAAATCATTTCCTTCGAAATAACACAGGAAGATAAAATCATCAACTATGAGCTCAAAGTTATTTCCTTCAATTTCCCTAGAAGATCAAAGATCTTCATATCAAGCTCCAAATATTCTTTGAAGATATAGACACGGAGAAGCTGTGATGTAAAGAGAAATGGAATCAAATCAATATTTACCATATAGAAAAATAATATTCAGGATGATATTTATATACGTCCCTAAAATCATCATACCTGATAAGGTCTTTTAATGGAAGATTTACTTTCTTGCTTGGTGATGAAAGAATATTTTTGTCAGACATTACAACTTGTTTAAACCACCCTCTTGACTTCGCCAAACTTGAATTGGCTCATGGAGGCCTCGTTTTGGCTTCTAAAACTAATTCACGGTGACTTCTCTCTCTTTGCTCATGTATGAACACAACCTATCGAGGATAATCCAAAAAACTCATTTCGATTTCAATCCCAATTAATTCTGAAAGCAAAAGGAACTAGCTATAGCCTTTTAATACATGTTTACCTCTCTTAATATTGAAAAATGAACTTTATTGGTTGTCATAGCTAGCATTATTAGATTAGTTTCCTGCACACAAACATTCATCACTATTCAGAAATTAAAAGAGATTCATAATAATAAGATTTAAGCATGTAACAATGAAAGTTGGAAATATTCAATTCAATTATGTAATGAAATTCGCATGCCAGACCATACAGGCACTGTCAACAATTTGGATTATAATTAGGAAGTCTACACTGTAGACGAATAAAAGATATTATCTTGTGCTCGTCATTCCGCAGGACATTAGAATCGGATAGAATGACCTGTAACATGCCCAATGTAATGCTAGAAATGCCTTATTGAAAAAGATAAAAGGGCCTGAAATTAAATGCTTAGACTAACTCTATATCATGCGAGAACCCTGAGATATAGTTCAAACCTTCAAATCCTTCCGCCCAACATTAAGTTTCATTCGCGAATAAATATATTTTCGGAGTGCCTTGGACACCATGTGCAAAAATACAATTCTTGGTGTGATAACTTTGGAGTCCGATACTTTAGATTCCTGCTTTGTAACAAGGGATTTGCATTCCATTTCATATTGCTTTCTCAACCTCTCTTTCTCAATTTCCTGATGAGCATAAAATCACAAAATTACCGATGTACAGCCAAATAAAGTGTTAAAAATAGTGTCCAATGTAGGGTGGGGAATATGATTAGCATAGGAGGGAGAAGAACCCCACAGCAATTTCATTGTCTTTTGGTGTTCGGAAGTGTCTTCTTTATTGTTGATTCATTTTAGCTAGGGGTGCAGCCCTATCTACAAATGTAATTTAAGCCATAAATGCTTCATAAGTAAAGGACAGAAGATAAAAGATCAATGAGGTGTGACCGAACCAATTCAAACTGATGCATGGGAACATGGCAGCCATGTATGAACACAAAAACCATACCAAAGACCATATATAATAGCTTGCGAGGACTTATGATGCTGAAAAGCCTATAGATGTACTCATACATGTTGTTGAATACTTCTTCAAAGGATGCGGGAGGAAAAATATGAATTAGTTTGATAATGAAATTAATGCAAGAATGAAACTAGGGCTTAAAAAACACACATATATGTCTCTCAGGGATGGTCAGCATCTTCTAGTTCTTTGTCATCTGGTACTACACGCACTTAGAGAACATTGTGACACATGTGCATGGAGCATAATATAGTACATTTAAAAACCAATAAATAACACAACACCATGCCCTTGATAAATCGATAGACTAGTGCATGGAATATCAATTGCCATTTAGCTAGAAATTTCACACAATGAGATAAGCATGAGCTTATTTTTAAACTACCGAATCAAGATTACACCAAGAATTCTAGTGAACTAACCATCAAAATATTCTTCTATGTTTCCTAGCTTCACGTATCAGTCCATGGTTAATTATAAGAATGTTAGAAATTGCCAAATAAAAGAGAAATAGAAATTGAAATGACAACAAGCTGCGTGGTATTGAATTTTTGTTTACCTGTAGGTTCATATAGGAATCCACCAAAGCAAAAAAACCTGAAAGAAACAAAGAAAAAAATGAGAAAAAACAATGCAATGCACATGAGAAAATAAACATGCACGAAATAAGAGTCTCAAGAACAAAACTATATTTGCGTGGGACCAGAATTTTTTGGTTCTATCACAGCTTCAGAAGCTATAAGGTGCTGTTCCCAGTACCTGGAGGACCAGCCAAGCCTTTTACATACCTATTATAGGCTAAAACTCTACCCAAAATATTTGGGGACACACAAACATATTCACAGATATATAAAAATAGTAATTATAGACATGAACAAACACAAATCTAAGTTGATAGTCATACAACTTCAACAAATATATAAAAGGTGTCCTGCAATTATGTATAGAGAGAAAGAGAGTGCAAAAATAAAATGTTTTTGGAATAATGAAGATAATAGAAGTTCGTCCTCCTTTTGATCTAGCTGAAATTGGTAAATATAGGACCCATGCATTGGGAGTAGCGTGGCAATATCTGAATGTTTTGAATCAGAATTTTTTCATGCATGTCACATCAGTTGTCCTGAAAAGATTCATTATTAGGTTAATCGGCAAAGAAAAGAACAAAACTAGAAAACAAAATTGAAACCTCCAAAAAAATCTCATAATATTTTGCTACACATAGACAAAAATCAAAAATAGTTATGAAATAATTCTGATATGAAATCATCCATATAATTAGTTGGGATTTTGTGCTAGCCACTTCTACGATGTTTCAAAGCTAGATCTCAGGGTGCTATCTATCACATCATTGCCGCTACCTGTGACTCCATAAAGTACATCTGCTGTTGCATTACATTCTTAATATCTTTCATCTCATCATTCATTTCTTTAATTTCTTGCATTTCTTCCATCAAATGAGTAATTTGCTTATCATTATCTTCTTTCATTTCATGCATTTCTTCCTTCAAATTTGTAATCTACTCATCCTTCTCTTCTTTCATTTCTTGCATTTCTTCCTTCAAATTCATAATTTGTTCATCCTTCTTTTCTTTCATTTTATTCATTTCTTCTTTCAAATGATATATCTACTCAATTTTCTCTTTCATTTTGGTCTCCATAACTTCAATACATTCATTTGTTTCCATAGCTTGTTGTTTGACTGCCTCATCCACCATTGTCATGATAGATGAATTAGAAGCATGATTGCTACTACAAAATATCACTCCCCTTGAGCCGATGCAGTACACTCGTTGCTTCTTATGACCTATGGTCTCCAAATAAATAGGATTATAGTCAATTGGTTGAAGATCCATATAACTCTCAACTTGTTGAGAAGCAGCTGTCACACATTCATCCACGAGGTCCTGTGATAAAATAGAATGAAATAATGTGCTAAATATAAATAAAATAAATCATATGAGATTTGATATAGTAATATTTGTTTAATCATAAACACAAAAGAAGCTAATATTATTTACAACTATTATTTCTTTTTATATGGAAATAAATTACATTCTACCAAATATACCTCATCATTAAGGACCTCCAACTAGCAAATTATAGAAACAAATGCATTTCAAAAGAAATAGCAATGCACACTTATATGACTGGTACTTTATATATGAATGCCAATGGTAAATCTTTTTTAGCCTGATGATTGTGCAACACTTGATAGCTGTGAAATTACAAAAATAGAAATTCTTCAATAAGGCAATGACATGAAAACTAAACAAATTACTATTCCAATGAAATGCTTACCGAACAAAGAATTTTCAAAACTATTTTTTTATGTTCTATACTTAGATTACAAACAAACATCTCAGGTTTGGGACATGCATCCAAGGATGGTACGCCTTGGGTTCGATACTTATCAGATCTAACTTGTTTAATTTTTAAGAATAAGACTATTGAGATATGAATATCACTCAGAGCAATGCGGGAGCCTTGCTCACTAGGACATGATTCAGTCAAATCTTTTCAGTACTTATGACTTTAGGAAATATGTCTCAGATTAATTTTAGTTCTACTAATATGAATCAAAAAGATAACATATAATGTTATTGATATATATTAATAATTTTTAGTATAAGAGGTTATCAATTTTAGTTATAATGGATCTAAAATTATTCCTGCAATCTAAATTTTAGATTTTTTAAAATAATTCATTTACATTTTCAAAATTAAGGTTACTTATTCAAAAAATTTAATTTTTTTTAAGCAAATTATACTTTAAATATTTTATATAAGCTTAACATGATGGGAAATATAGTAATCACTAACTAATTATTCTAGTGACCAATAATATATGCATCGTAGTGGATTCTTCTAGATACTTGAAAATTATATAAAAATATTAATATCTAAAAGTAATCAGAATAGATATATATCTATCCTGACCTAGAAAATAAGCATTAGACTTGAAAACTTGACATGTCTATATACATACCTAATAGTGTATAAAAATTAAATGTAGAATAACTATTTTAATTTGTTTTCTATGAATCTAAAATAATATTTGAAAATAATTTAGATAATAATTGATTAAACCTTAAAAATATATATTTATTATGTACAACTTTTTAAAGTTTGCACATATTAATTACTCGGTATATATTATTTTAATAGCTCATTAGCATTACATAATCTTTATGAGATTTGATCACATTTTTGTTCATATACTATTAATACTAAAATATAAATAATATTCCAAAATATAAAAAAATATATATACAACTAAAATTTTATTATTTTATTATTTTAGATTTATTTTACACTAAATAATTAAATTGAAATGACTTGATCACATTTTAAAAATACTAAGAAATAAATTATAAAAAATAATAATAATATTTAATAATCACATAAATTAAACAAATTAAAAAAAAATAATTCAAGATTTGATTACTATTATAACTTCTAGAAAGAGGTATGAGTTATAGTATAAATTCAACAAAACAAAAAAAATTATAATAAAATTAAATTTGCATACAAAATCCCAAAAAAAATTATAATTAAATTAAATTTGCATACAAAATCCCAAAAAAAAAATTATTGCATTTGCTATTAGGACCACGCTGATCTAATCATCATATTAAGTATTTAAATTTTACTTAATATAATTTAAATAATAATATTTTTCAACAAAATTTAATTATTTTATATATTTTAGTTATTCATAATAGTTATAATGCAACTAAATGAACACTATATAATAAGCAAAAAATTATAATTTCAATACTTCCTAAGATATATTAAAAAAATAAAGAGTAGTGCAACTCCATTATACTTATTTCCTTGATAAATGATAAAGATCATCATGAGAGGCTAACAAAAACAAAATCAAATTATGTTACAATATCTATCAGAGTCGAGGAGCATGTGTTTCATACTAGAACTACTTGAAGATTAAAACGCATGCTTACATCTAAAAAAAATATTTCTATTTCACTATCATATTTAATATATATATATTTAAATGATATTTTAATGTTTCATTATAAGTACATCAAGATTTATTAATATGCTTAAAATAATAATATAATTGCCTTACTTTATTAAAACTTTAATTAAAATGTATTAAAATAAGTAATTATTAAATAATTTTATGTTTAATAATTATTTATTTAAAATATAAAAAAATGTGAAAATGCATGTTGCATTGTGCCATAAGCGCATCTTATACAAGGATCAAAGTTAACACTTAGCATATATTTAATATTATATTTAAAAATACTCTATGTTATTGTAACATTTTATTCTACAATTTTCTTCTACTTTCCTCTAGTAGGCTTGGAAGGCATTGAGGCAGTTGAAGCCTTGTCATTTTTCAGTGCCTTGCAAAAAAAACATGTCTTAGATGGCACCAACTAGAGAAGTTTGATGAGAAAGAAAAAAAATTGTTTAATGAGGACATATTCTTGTCTAGTTTACTGGAAGTTTGCAGAACATGGTAACAAAAAGTCATTATGAGAAAGCTTATAACACTAGACATTCAAAGGGGTGAAGATGTGTAGTAGGGCATTTGAGAAATGTAGAGTTTAGCTATTCATTTTGTATTTTGTGGAAATTCTTCAAGGAGTTCATAGTGGTAAGCAAAGAATGGTTTCACAAAATAACAAAACCAACAGTATTGCTTAAAAAGCTATGCCTATTCATACAAGTATGCATGAAGGTAGATTGATTAGATTAATAGTTTCTTAGAAGGTATTTAATTAAAAAACTTGGTTCCTCTCATTATCTCAGCCAAGTAACCTGCTAACATGCCAACTATCCTTTTAGCTTAGAAAATTCAATAACTTTTTAATTGCACAGGAGTGGCATTTTCATAATTAAAGTTGGAAATAGTGCATGAGTAACCATACATCAATTTTGACACACCAAATAAAAAAAGCAAACACAAATTATTTAGGGTTTTGAATGACTATGAAATCCATAAAAAAAAGAACTTCGAAGTTGATCTAAGAAATGATCGAACTATAGACTATATAAATTGAACTGCCTATTGAAAACAAGTTTAAAAAAATCTCATTAACCACAACCATTGGTTAATTAATCAGTGAGGTATTAGCAAGAAAACATGGTGCCTTTAAAGACATCAATGTCTAACAAGACACCAAAAGCAAAAAAAAAAACATGAGATGGCTCGATAATGAAAAATAAGTACCATTGAGTATTAGTATGAGTGATAATAGATGAGTGGTAGCTGAAAAAGATGGCTGACAATGGACTTCACTTAGCCATTTTCTAGACTATATCTATTACAAGATCCTCATTGGTGACATGCGTACCAAATCACGAAAAACATGACAAAGGCAAACTAATTGATGCAAAAAATCTTTTTTCTAAGGAAATATCACACACTCATCTGGATGGATCTCAGTGCAAGCATAGATGAGCAATCTGTTTCTGAAGGTCATCGTCGCTAGTAACATAATGACTTAATTATTTTCTCAAGGTTTATCCTAGTACATTCGAAAGTTTATCTCATAAGTAATTTTGTTAATTTATATTTTATCGGACAATTTTTCTAAATTAAAAATTTTGAAATAAATATGCTAAAGATTTATCTAGTATTATGCCATACTTAAACAAGCACATTTGATCCAATTAGATAATCAAATCAAAACATGTCAGCTTCACCTCATCAAATTATGCTCACGTGTACCATAAATATGCATTTTTTAAAAATTTCATCGGCTTTCAGAAATCACATCGACTTTTAAAAATCATAACAGTAGTAACTCTTCATATTTGGGTTTGTAAAAAAAATTTAAATTTAGCGATAGATTTTATTCTCTATATAATAAGCTAGGGAAAATCCATCTCTAAAGTTATTGCTAAATTTTCATATCATTTTATTTAAAAAAACATATTATTTCATATAATCATAAATAAATTGTTTAAATATATAACCATACAAAATTTATAATATTTCATATTTTTTATAATCTATGTATAAATTTATAAAAGCATTAAATAAATAAAGAAAACAATTATTAAAATATAAAATAATATTTCATATATATATATATATATTGTTATGCATTTTTATGAATTCAATATGTTTTTATGAATATAATATGAAATAAATTATTAGGCATAAATATTCATATTATTTGATATAATCTATAATTCACAAAAATCCTAAAATAACTTAAAGTGAGAAGAAGATAATAAAAAAAGATATATTTATTTTTTTTTTTAAAAATGAAATATAAAAAGCTAATATTTAAGATTTTCCTCAACGATTTAATTCTTTAAATTTCAGCAGGGGCAAAAATAAAATTTGAATACAAATCAACTTAGGTTCAGTTTGGTAGCACTTTAAAAAGTGTTTATAGGGCTAAAAACATTTAAGTATTTTTAGGACAAAAAAATAACATTAGTAATATTTTAAAAAACTCTTTTGAAACACTAATAAAACACACGAAGTGTTCTTTTAATAATCACGCGTAAATATATTAATTTAAATCATCAAATTTTTATTGATATAATTAAAATATCTATGTATTTTACTTTAAATCTCGATTTATTTTCTTTTATATTTTATGACTAATTTGAATTTTTTTTATAATTCAAAACTTTTACAAATTTTTTATGACTTATTATTAATTAAAAAAATTCCAAAAATCATAAAAATATTTTTTTAATTATAAATAATATAAAAATTTATATGTTTATTCATTATTTCAGATATTATTGAAAATATTTTTTATTTAATCACAATTAATTGTTTTAGCTTTTTTTTCGTAGAACATTTTATGTATGTTCTTTTATTTATTAAAATTTCTTTAAAAATGTGTATACTTACAGAATTAATTATTTAATGTTTTTTAATATAAATATTTAAATCCCATAATTCAATATTTCAGAAAAATATTTTGTTTAATATTATAAAAAATTTTATAATCATAAATATAATTAGTTTAGTCTTTATTAATATATATTTTTATTCGTATTTATATATTTTAAAATTTATTAATTTATAATATCCTAATTTTTTAATTATATGAGTAGAAGGTATCTTTCAATGATCCCTCAATCATAGATCATGATAAACTTTATATATACAAAATTAAATCAAATATTAAAACAAATAATATATAAACGAATAAAAATAAATTAGTATAGAATAATGACGGAAATAATTTCTAGCCCAAATAGATAAAGAAAAATCTCTAGCTAAATGCATATATTTTATGTAAAATATCATATAAGGATTAATCGCTAAATCTATCACTAAATTCTCGGGTTTCTTTGTAAGGAAATCTACAAGAATATTAGCGATAAAATTTATCTCGATATAATAAGCTAGAGAAAATCTGTCACTAAATCCCTCACTAAATTATCAGTTTAATTAGCTATGGAATTACACCACTAAATCCAATGCTAGTTTTCTCGATATAATTAATTAGCTAGGAAAAATTCATCACTAAATCCGTCACTAAATTCATAATTTTCATTGGGAGGAAAACCACGAAAATTTTAACAGCGGAATTTACTTCGATATTATTAACTAGCGATAATTCGTTGCTAATTTTCTTGATATAATTAGCTAAGGAAAATCCATCGCTAAATTCATGGTTTTATTTGTGCAGAAATCTACGATAATATTCGTGATAGAATTTAGCTCGATATAATTAGCTAAGGAAAATCAATCACTAAATCCATTGAAAATTTCCTCGATATAAATAGCTAGGAAAATTCCATCATTAAATCCATCGATAAATTCCATATTTAATTAGTTAGAGAAATTCCGTCGCAAAATCAATCGCTAATTTTCCCAGTTTTTTGTGCAGAAATTTACAAAAATATTAGCGACGGAAAATTTTCAATCAGACATTTCCATCGCTAATACGTCACTAATCCGTCGCTAGTATTTATTTTAATTAGATAGATAGATACATAGATAGATAGATAGATAGACAAATAAATAGATAGATAGACAAATAGACAGATAGATAGGTAGACAAATAAACAAATAGACACATAAATATATAGATTGATAGATAGACAGATAGACAAATAGACAGATATACAGATAGAACGAAAGATATATAGACAAATAGATTGATATACAAATCGGTAGATAGACAAATAGATAGATATACAAATAGATAGATAGACAGATAGATAGATAGACAAATAGCTTGATAGATACATAGACAGATAGACACATAGACACATAGACACGTATACAGGTAAACAGATAGACAAATAGATAGATAGATAGACATATAGACAGATAGATAAATAGATAAATAGATTGAATGATTGACAGACAAATAGATTGAAAGCTAGAGAGATAGATAGTTAGATAAAAAGAAAGAAAGAAAGATAGATAGACAGATAGATAGATAGATTTATAAATAGAAGATAGATCGACATATAGATATATAAATAAATAGATATATAGATAGATAGACAAATAGATAGATATATAGATTAATGGTAAAATAGCCATATAACCATATAGCCTGATAGCCATATAGCCATATGGAGAGATACATAGATTGAAATATAGAGATATAAATAGAGTGATAGATAAACAGATAGATAGACAGATAGACAGATAAATAGATAGATAGATAGACTGATAGAATGATAGACAGATGTATAGATATATAGATTGGTTATTAGATAGTATAACAAATCGAAAGATAGACTAATAGACCAATACATATATAGACACATTGAAATATAGACAAATATACTCATAGACATATTGAGAGATAAATAGATAGATAGATAGATAGAGAGAATGATAGATTGACAAATTGACATAAAGATTGATACACAGATAGATAGAGGGATTGATAGATAGATAGACACATAGACAGATAGAAATATAGACAAATAGTTAGAGTAACTCATTGATAGATTTATAGATTGATTGATAGACAAATAGGTAGAAAGGTAAATAGGCAGATAGGCAAATAAGTAGAGAGGTAGAAAGGTAAATAGATAAATAGATTGACAGATAGACAAACAAATAGATAGATAGATAAATAGATAGATAGATAAATAGATGGACAAATAGATAGATAGACAAATATATAGATAGATAGATATATACATAGAAAGAAAGACATATTGACATATATATAGATTGACAGATAGACATATAGAGAGATGAAAGATAAATAGATAAACAGATAGACAGATAGATAGCTAGACATATAGACAGATAGGAAGAACACATATAGACATTTAGACAGATAGATAGATATACTAATAGATAGTTAGACATGTAAATAGCTAAAAAATAGAAATATAGGTAGATACAAACATAAGTAGATAGGCAGATAGATAGATATACAGATAGATATATAAATAGATAGATAAATAGATAGGTTAAAAGACAAACAGATAGACAGAAAGATAGATAGATAGATAGATACATAGAGAGAGAGATAGATAGATAAATTGACAGATTGATAGATTCGTTGTTTAACAGATTGACAAATTAACAGATTGATAGAAAGATTGATTGACAGATCGAGATTTAGTCAGATCGACACATAGATATATAGATAGATAGATAGACATATAGAAAGATTCACAAAAAGTCAGATAGATAGAAAGATAGATAGTTAGATAGTAAGATAGGTAGATATATATATATATATATATAAAGATTGATAGTTAAACAGATTGATAAAATGATAGATAGATAAATAATAGATAGATTAGTTAGTTAGTCAGATAGACATATAGGCAGACAATTAGACAGAAATACAGATTAACAAATTGACAGATAGACACATATATAGATTGTCATATTGATAATTGACATATTGATAGAAAGCTAAAAATATAGATAGACTGATAAACTTATATACATATAGACAAATTGATAGACAGACAAATAGATAGATAGATATATAGATATATAAAAAGATAGATAGATAGATAGATAGTCAGACAGATTGATAGATAGTGAGATTGCAAAACAACAAAATAGGCATATAAAGAGATACATAGATAGATATATTTATTTATAAATAAATAGAAAGATAGATACATAGATACTCACACACACACACACAGATACATATATAGATATATATACATATAGATAGATTTATAGATAGATAGATAGACTGATACATAGATAGACAGATAGGAAAATAGAAAATATGCAGAAAGATAGATAGATTAATAGACAGACAAATTGAAAGATAGACATATAGAAAGATTGATAAATAGGCTGATAAATATATATACATATAGGTAGATAGGCAAATATGTAGATAGACAGATAGATAGACAGATAGACATATAAATTGATAGTTAGACATATAGAAAGACAGATATATAGACAAATAGATAGATAGATTGATAAATATATATAGATAGATAGACCGATAGATAGTTAGATAGACAGTTTGATAGATAAACTGATAAATTTATAGATAGATAGATAGACAGATAGAAAGAAAGAAAGATGGATAGCTATACGGATAGACGGATTGATAGATTGAGAGATTGACAGATTGAAAGATTGATAGATTGATAGGAATATAGATAGACATATAAATATTAGTCAGAGAGACATATAGATTGATAGATATAAAGATAGATAGAAAGATAGATAGATAAACATATATAAGATAGTTCGATGAATAGATTGACTAATAGAAAGATAGGCATATAGGTAGATAAAAAAATTGAAAAATAGATAGATATACAAATAGACGTATAGATAGGTAGGCAGATAGACAAGTAGATATATTTATTGTTTTATAGATTGATAGATTAACAGAATGACAAATTGATAGATTGACTTGAAGACCGATAGAATGATCGAGAGATAGATAGATAGATTGTTAGACAATTAGAAAGATATATAGATAGAAAGATAGAGAAATACAAATATAGACATAGATAGATTGATAGATAGGCAAATAGGTAGATAATCAAATAGATTGATAAGCAGATAGACAAATAGATAGATATATAGAAAGACAAATAGACAGATAGACAAATACATAGATAGACAGATACATAGATAGACAAATAGATAGATAGACCTGATAGATATATTGATTGATTAATAGATATACATATTGACAGATAAATAGATCAACATATAGACAAGTAGAAAGATAGACAGTAAGACATAGACAAAAATACTTATAGATATATAGATAAATAGACATATAGAAAAGTAGACAGATAGATTGATTGAAAAATAGATAGAATTATAGAAAGATAGACAAATAGACAGATAAATTTATTTAACGATAGCCAGATAGATAGATTGATGGATAGATAGATAAATCACCATATAGCCATATAGGCATATGGAATGATAGGTAGATATATATTTATATAGATAGATAGATAGATCGATCGATAATAGATAGATTGTTAGACATATAGATAGATAGTTAGATTCACAATTAGATAGATAGATAGAAAGATATACAGATAGACAGATAGACAGATATATTGATAAATAGATAGAAAGATAGAAAGATATAGAGATAGACATATAAAGAAATAGACACACATATAGATAGACACATAGACATATATATAGATAAACAGATAGAAAGATAGAGAGAATGATAAATAGATAGATTGATAGATATACAGATAGAAAGATAGACATTTAGATAGACAAACACATAGACAGATAAATAGATAAACAGATAGACAGAAAGAAAGATATATAAATAGATAGATAGATAGATATATAGAATGACAGAGAAATAGATAGATATATACATAGACAAATAGATATATAGAAAAAATCGATAAATAGGCATATAGACAAATATATAGATAAATAGATAGATAGATAGATAAATAGATAGACAGATATAGAGAAAGAGACAAATAGATAGCTTGATAGATAGAGAGATAGTCACATAGAAAGTCAGATTTATATAAATATAGATTGATGATACATAGATATTCATATAATGATATAGTCATATAGTATGTTAGACAAATATATAAATAGATAGATAAATAAATATATAAATTTATAGATAGACAGATTGATAGATAGATCGATAAACAAATAGATAGCTAGTCGGATTGATAGATAGACATATTAATAGATAGATAGTTTGACTGAAATATAGATAATTTGATTGATAGTTAATTAGATAGACATATTATTAATTGACAGACAGTTAAACCCATAGATATATAGATAAATATACAGATATAAATATATAAATATATAAATATATAAATATACATATATATATATATATATATATATATATATATATATATATAGATACATAAATAGATAGACATATAGAGAGATAGACGCATAGATGCATTGATAAATATGCAAATCGACAAAAAAACATATATATAGATAGAAAGATAGATAGAAAGAAAGATAAAAAAATAGATAGATAGATAAATAGACACTTAGACAAATAGATAAATAGACAGATATACAAATAGATTAGATAAACAAATAGATAGATAGATAGATAGATAGTTAGACAGACAGATAGATAGGTACATAGATAGAAAAATCCATAGACAGACAGATAGATAAATAGACAAATATACAAATAGACAGAAATACAAATAGATTGATAGATTAAAGATAGATCGATAGATATATTGATAGTAAATTAGATGGATAGATAAACAGATAGATAGACACACAGATAGTCAGATAGATAGATAGACAGACATATAAATAGATAGATAGATAAATAGAAAGATCGAAAGATAGTGAGATAGATAAATAGATAGACATATAAATAGATAAATAGATTGTTAGATAGATAGATAAATAGATAGCTAGATAGATAGATAGACAGATAGACAGATAGGTAGTCATATACATATATAGACAAATATATAGATAAACATATAGACATATATACAAATATATAGATAGACAAATAAATAGAAAGATATAGAAATAGATAGATAGATAGAAATAGATAGATAGAGAAATAGATAGATAGAAATAAATAAATAGATAGGTAGAGAGATAGATAGATAGATAAATAGATAGAAAGACAAATTTACAGATAGATAGATTGTTTGATAGATATATATAGACACATAGATAGATAGAAAGATAAACAAATAGATAGATTGATAGATAGAGAGAGAAAGAAATAGAGATATAGACACATAGAGTGATAGATAGATAGATAGACATATAGAAAGATATATCAGTAGATTGATAGATAGACATATAGATAAATAGATATTTAAATAGATAGACAAACAGATAGATAGATGTAGAAATAGATAAATAGATATATAGATAGATATACAGATAGATAGATAGATAGATAGATAGACAAAGAGACACACATATAGAAAGACAGACAGATAGATAAATAGACACAAATAGTTAAAATGATAGAAAGATAGATTGAGAGAAACATAGATTTACATATAGACATATAGACAAATATTAAGTTAGATAGATATACATATAAACAAATATATAGATTTACAGATAGATAGATAGACATATAGATAGATAGATAGATAGGCAGACAGACAAGACAAATATATAGGTAGACAGATAGACATATAGAAAGAAAGATATATTAATATATAGATATATACATAAAAGATAGATTGATAGATTTAAAGATATATAGATAGATATATAGATAGACATATTAATTGATAGATAGTTAGATAGAGAGATATATAAACAAATATACAGAATGATAGATATATATATAATAAATCGATAGATAAATAGATAGATATACAAACGGATATATACATAGATAGATAGATAGATTTTAAACAAAAAAAATATACAAATAGATAAATAGTGTGATAGACTGATACACAAATAGACATATCTATAGATAGATAGATAGACATATAGAAAGATAGACAAATTGATAGATATAATAATATACAAATAGATAGATAGATAGATATATAAATATATAGATAAATAGATAGATAGAGAAAAAGTTAGACAAATAGATAGATATATAGATAGATAGATAAATAGACAGATATATAGACAAATAGACAGACATATAGATAGATAGACATATTGATAGATATACAAAAAGATATAAAGACATAGACTGATAGAAATATAGAGATAGGCAGATTGACAAATATAGAGATAGATAGATAGATAGATAGACAAATAGATAGATAGACAGATAGATATATTAATGGATAGATAAAAAGATAGAAAGGTAGAAAGATATACAACTTTATAGATTTACATATAGAAAGTAAGAAAGATAAATAAATATTAGACAGATAGACAGATAGTTAGATAGACAGATAGTTAGATAGACTGATATACAGATAAGTAAATAGATAGATATATAGATAGAAAGATAGATAAAAGGCAAATAGATCGAAAATCAGATATACATATAGATAGATAGATAAATAAATAGATAGATAGATAGACAAATAGTCAAATACACAGATAGACAGATAATAGATATACTTATAGAAAGATGAATAGATAGACTAATAAAACAAAGATAATTATAAAGATTGAAAGATAGACAGATAGTCAGATAGAGCGATAGATAGATATGACAGATAAAAAGATAGATAGACATATGGACAGATAGATAGAAAGATAGGCAGACAGATATATAGATTGATAGACGTATAGACACTTAGATAGATACGCAAAAACACAAAAAGATAGATAGACAAATACATAGGTAGATAGTTACACACATAGACATTTAGACAGATAGACAGAAAGATAAATAGGCTCATAAACATATACAGAATGATAGATTAATAGTTATACATATAGATAAATAAAATGATAGACAAATAGGCAAATAGATAGATAGAGAGAAAGTCATATATATAGATAAATAGATAGACAAATAGATAGATTGATAGATAAATAAATAAATTAATATATAGACACACATATATACAGATAGACAAATAAATAGACACACAAATAGCCAAATAGAATGATAGACAGATATATAGATAAATAGATAGACAGACAAATAGATAGAGAGATAGACAAATATACATATAGACTAATAGACAGATAGGGAGTTAGACAAATAAATAAATTGATAGATAGTCATATAAACAAATAGATATATTGATAGATATACAGAGAGCCAGTTAAAAAGATATATAGATAGACAAATAGTTAGATATATAAACTGACAAATAGATATATAGATATATGGGTGATAGATAGATAGATAGTCAGATAGACACATAGACAGTCAGATAGACAGATCGACAGATAGATAGATAGATAGATAGATAGACTAATAGATAGATAAACAGATAGACATATAAAATGATAAACAGATAGACTGATAAATAGATAGATAGATAGATATACAAATAGACAGGACAGACAAATAGATAGATATATAGATTGATTGATAAACAGAGTAACACATAAATAAAAATAGATACACAAATATACAGATAATCAGATATACATATAGATAGATCGATAAATAAATAAATAGATAGATAGAAAAATAGTCAAATACACAGATAGATAGATAATAAATAGACTTATAGATAGATGGATAGATAGAGTAATAAAGCAAAGATAAATATAAAGATTGAAAGATAGACAGATAGTCATATACAGAGATAGATAGATATGACAGATAAAAAGATAGATAGACATATGGACAGATAGTTAGAGAGACAGTCATATAGATAGATAGATAGATGTATTGACACATAGATAGATATGCAAAAACACAAAACGATAGATAGAAAAATACATAGATAGATAGTTACACACATAGACAGATAGACATTTAGACAGATAGACAGAAAGATTGATAGGCACATAAACATATAGACAGAATGATAGATTGATAGTTATACATATAGATATATAGAATTATAGACAAATAGTAAAATAGATAGATAGAGAGAAAGACAGATATATAGATAAATAGGTATACAAATAGATAGATTCATAGATAAATAAATAAATTAATTAATATATAGATACACATATATACAGATAGACAAATAGATAGATATACAAATAGACAAATAGAATGATAGACTGATATATAGATAAATAGATAGACAGATAGACAAATTTACATATAGACTAATAGATAGATAGGGAGTTAGACAAATAAATAAATTGATAGATAGTCATATAAACAGATATATATATTTATAGATATATAGAGAGATAGTTATAAAGATATATAGATAGACAAATAGATAGATATATAAACTGACAAATAGATATATAGACATATACGAAGATAGATAGAAAGAGAGATTGTCAGGTAGACACATAGACAGTTAGATAGATAGATAGATCGATAGTTAGATAGAATTATAGATAGATAGTCTAATAGATAGATAAATAGATAGATATATAGATTGATTGATAGACAGAAAAAATCATAGAAATAAAAATAGATGCACAAATAAATAGATAGAAAGATAGATATACAAATAGGAAAATAGATAGATTGATACATAGACAGTAAGATAGATAGACAGATAGATAGATAGATAGACACATAGACATATATATAGATAGGCAGAGAGTTAAATAGACAAATTGATAGATATACATATATAAAAATAGATTGATATAGAGTTAGATAGATAGACAAACAGACAAACAGACAGACAGACAGATAGATATTTAGACAGATAGTCCGATAGATAGAAAGACAGATAGACATATATATATATATAGACAGATAAACAAATAGACGGATAGATAGATATACATATAGACAAATATCCTGATAGATAGATAGATAGATAAATAGACAGATTGACAGATAAACAGATAGACAGACAGATACATACATACATTCACAAATAAACATATAGATAGATTGACAGATGGACAAACAAACACATATACAAATAGAAAAACATATATTCATATAGTGAGATAGATAGATTAATCAAAAGATAGATAAACAGAATGATATATAGATAGATCGATAGATAGATAGATAGATAGATAGATTAATAGATAGACAAACATATAGACAGATAGATAGACAGATAGATTGGTAGGCATCTAGATAGGTAGATAAGGGAAAGACATAGTTAGATAGACATTTAGTGATTTAGGTAGATAGACAAATAGATAGATATATAGATAGATCGATAGATAGGTAGATAAACACATAGACAAGTAGATAGATAAAGAGATAAATCAATAAATAGAACGACTAATGGATAGATGCCTATATTGGAATGTTAGGGGGGTAGCTAATAGCCCCACGATAAATAGATTAAGACTTTTAATAAAAGAACACAAAATTTCATTAATGATTATTGCAGAGCCAATGGTCCTGCAAGATCAGCTAAATAAATATAGAGAAATTTTAGGATTTAATAAGGCTTATGCTAACCTAAATAGTAAACTTTGGATTTTATGGCACAATAAGCTGAAAATTGAAATAATAAAAGATACTGAACAAATAGTACATTTCAAATTAGATAAGAGCACAGATCAAATAATTTCAGCAGTTTATGCAAAAAATGAAAAACAATCTAGGTTAGCTCTATGGGAGGAAATGAAAGATATAGCAAGTAGAAATTCACCTTGGATCATAGGAGGCGACTTTAACATAATTAGGAGCCCTCAAGAAAATAAAGGTGGCAAACCACCGGATAAGGTAGCCATGAAACAATTTAATGACACAATAGCTAATACTAATCTAATGTAAATAGATTTCACTAGTTCGAGATATACCTAGTGCAATAATTGGCAAAAAAGAGGAGTCATCTTGGCTCGACTGGATAGGATAATGTGTAACACAAAGTGGGTCACCTCACAAGGGATTACGGGGCTTTGACACTTAAATAGAACTTGTTCTGACCATAGCCCCCTACTTATCACGATTCAAAGAAACTAGGGTAATACGTCTAATTTTAAATTCCAAAATATGTGGGTAAAGCATGCAAGCTTTGAAGGCCTTGTCAAAGAGTCTTGGAAAGAGCCAGCAGAGGGCAAGCCGATGCAAGTTCTATCAATTAAGCTTATGAGGCTAAAAGCTTGTTTAAAAACATGGAATAAAGAGGTCTTTGGAAAATTAAATCAGGAGGTAAAAAAAGTAGAAGAAAAAGTAGCCAAGCTGGAACAAGATTTTGACTCCACTAATAATAATGAAACTCGGATAGAACTAAGTAAGGCTAAAGCAGAGCTGAGATTGAAATTACACATGGAAGAAATTTATTGGAAACAACGAGCAAAGATAAAATGGTTAAAAGATGGTGACCGTAATACTAAATTTTTTTACAATATGACTAAAATAAAATCTCAAAAGAATAAAATTAAAGGACTAAAAAATGAAGAAGGAAAATGGGTAAAAGATGAAAAGGAAATAGGAGCTCTTTTTAAAAATTTTTTTGAAAATCAACTATGAAGTCAGTCATGTAGGACAGATAATTCTCTAATGCATGAGATTAGCGCAACCATCACGGAAGCTCAAAACCATTTAATGGAATTGATCCCAGAAGAACCAGAAGTTAATGAGGCTGTCTTTAGTCTTGATAAAGAAAGTGCAGCAGGACCTGATGGTTGGAATAATTATTTATTCCAAGAAAACTGGCATACGGTTAAAACTGAGCTAGTCCCTGCAATTGCAAGTTTTTTTGTAGGTGCGGAAATCCCAAAATCATGGGTAAAATCTTTTATAGTATTAATCCCAAAAAAAGAATCACCACAGAAATGTGAGGATTATAGACCAATAAGTTTATGCAATGCTATTTATAAAATTTTGGCAAAAATTTTACAAAATAGACTAAGCTTAATTTTACCGTCAATAATATCTGAGGAACAAACAGCTTTTGTTAAAAATAGATTAATGATTGAAAATATAAAACTTGCATCAGAAATGATGAAAGAAATAGGAGGTAAATCAAGAGGAAAAAACTTAGTGGTCAAGCTAGATCTATCGAAAGCCATCGATAGAGTAGAATGGGATACCCTTTGTTTTGTGCTGAGAAGGTTCGGTTTCTCTGAGCTAACCATAGATCTAATATATAGATGCATTTCAAGTACTTGGGTAAGAGTCCTTGTAAATGGAAAGATAAGTGAGGAATTTAAACCAAATAGAAGTTTAAGGCAAGGGGATCCGTTATCCCCCCTTCTTTTTGATATCTACTTAGAACTATTAATACGAAACTTGAATAAGAAAATATCCGAAGGTAAAATAATGTCATTCAGACAACCAAGGAATACACCCAGAATAGGCTGTTTTGCCTACGCAGATGACCTTATAATTTTTACAAATGCTAGTACAAAGTCTTTAATGAATCTTATGGATCTTTTTCAAATATTTGAAAAAGAGACAGGCCAAATGGTAAATAAAAGTAAATGTCAGTTTATGCTTGCTAAAAATGCAAAATTAAAGTTAGTAGATAAAATCAAAAATATCACAGGTTTTGCAGAAATTAAAGGGGCATTAATGTACCTAGGTTGTCCTATATATGAGGGGAGATTGAAGGAAGAATATCTAACTTATCTTCAAGATAAGCTAAGAAAGAAAATAGCAGGATGGAAAGAAGAGCTCCTGGGATTTGGGGGGAGGATAACGCTGCTTTCACATGTATTACAAAGCACACTAACACATATTTTATTAGTCATACATCCCCCTAAAAAAATTATTAAAAAACTCGAATCAGAAATGGCTAACTTCTTATGGGGTAAAAAATAAGGTAGAAATAAATTACACTGGAAGGACTGGAAAAGTATCAGTTATCCAAAAGAGGAAGCAGAATTAGGTCTAATGAGCCTTCAGGACTCGGCAGCTGCCTGGGATTGCAAAGGCTGGTGGAGACTTAAAGAAAGTGATATCTTTGGGCTAAATATATGCGGGTAAAATATTTAGATAATAAGAATAAGACCCAAAAGAAAGCTTCGAACAGTTGGAAGTCAATGGAAAAACAAAAAGAGATAGTTGACTCACACTCTACACTAAAGAAGAGTGGCTGGAAATGGATGTTAACACCACAAGGAAACTTCTCCCTCAAGTCGGCAAAAGATCTGGTCAGAAAAAAAAAACCGGCTCAAACACTATTTAAATGGGTATGGCAAGAATACGTCCCGCAAAAAATGCGCTCTTTCACATGGAAGGCTCTAATGAGTAATGAATGCTATACCGGTAGATAAGAATATACAAAAGAAAGGGATAAAAATAGCATCAAGATGTGAATGCTGTTCACAAGCGGTTGAAACAACCGATCATTTATTTTCTAATGGGCCTATTGCAACAGAAATATGGAGAGAGATGGAAGGGGAAAAAAGAATATGTAAAATAGATGATGGATTAATAGATAAAGTTAAAAAATGGGAAAGAGAAAATACGAAAAGCCCCACCAGAAAATGGCTTAATCAGAAACTGCCGCATCTAATCATTTGGTACATATGGAAATCTCGAAACAAAAGTAAATTTGAAAATAAAAGGATGAATTTAACAGAAATTATAAAAGATTTTAGAAAGGAGATATGTAATATATCAATAATAAAACCTATAAAAATAGAGGAAATGAAACAAGAAAAGAAGCTTGAGAAAGAATGTGACCTCACTTATAAAGTAATAAAACAACAATGGGCTAAATGTATATAGTGGAATACTCCACCGGTTGGCAAACTTTCACTTAATACGGATGGTAGTTTTAGCAGGGACACTGGAATAGCAGGAGGAGGCGGGGTAATAAGAGATCATACATGGACAGTAAAGAGAGCTTTCACCAGATCTAGTAGAGCCTCCTCGGCCATAGAATCAGAAATTAAAGCATTGAAATCAGGGTTAGAGATATGTAAGCAGCTAAATTTTAAAAAAATATAAGTTCAGGTAGACTCGAAATTATTAGTCGAAACCGTAATTAACAAGAAAATATTATGGAGGTATGAAGAGGACCTAGAAGTAATTCTTAGCCTTTTGGATGAACTGAAGGCCTCAATAACACATATATATAGAAGATAATAATCTAGCGGATAGTCTATCTAGAATAGGCACCACTAGAGGAGATATAGAATATAACGTGGAATCCATGCCAAATAAACTAAAGGGAATAGCATGTTTAGATAAAATGGGATTTCCTTATATTAGAACAAATAAACAGACCACGAAGGTATGACAAAGTCTCAACCTCCTGTTGGATCGTGCGGAAATTCGACATTGCATGGAATTTCTGCCTAATACTTAAATGGAATGGAAGGGTGGAGGTTGAGCCATCTTTAAAAATAAAATAAAACTTAAATCATAATTTAGAATATTGAATCTAAAAAAGAAGCATACAGGTTAGAGTTATGAATGTGTTAATTCTGCATTTCGGCAGAATAGTGCATATCTTTAAATATGTATTTGGACTTTCCTTGCAGGATGTTAAGAAGAATAATAGGGTATAAATGAAGGAGAATTCATTGCAAGATGTGTTAATTCTGCATTTCGGCAGAATAGTGCATATCTATAAATATGTATTTGGACTTTCCTTGCAGGATGTTAAGGAGGAGAATTCGACAATTCTGTGGAGTTTTAGTCTAATATTATATAAGTTTAACAAGGGATAAGGGTAATAGGGTGCCAAGTTATCTTGTAGGCACGTTCGTTTTTTCTCTTTGGTTTTTACAGGTTCAGCAGTGTATAAATGAGGAAGGAAGACGGCTGGAAACTTTTTAGAAAGTATGTGAAGAGAAGAGCCCGAGACATGGGGAAGATGAGAGATAGAGGTCCGATCACATGGGCAGCACTATCCCCATATGCTGCCTATCACTTGAACCAGCTGCTACTTGCTGCTTCTTCAAGCAATTCATGCTGATATCATATATATGATCCTGATGCCTTAAGAATGATTTTGTTGCTGTCTGTCATTAGCTGCCTCCACATAGATGTTGATACAACATCAAATAAAGGAGCATATATTATCAAAAACCACCTGAACAAAGAATAAGGAAGATGGGAGAACAAAAAAGAAGCTACCTGAACAAATCTTATATACTGCATATACCTATGTAGAGTGCTGCCTGTTGCTGCCATGAGTATACCTGCTGCTGAGATGAGTCTACTTGCTGCTGCGAAAAGTCTACCTACTATTGCTTGCTACACTGCTACATAAATATGAAGGAGCACAAAGAGAGTGGCTACTGCCACAGTAAACTTAACTAAGGATAAATTACTGTATTTTGTGTTATTTTGGTTAGGGTATCGTCCTGTAAATGTAATGTCCTATAAATAGAGTTATGTGGTTGTAAAGGTTTTCCTCCGCCTACAAGTGAGGGATATCTTTCTTTAATAATAGATAAAAGCCTGTCTATAAAAAAATAGAAAGACCTATAGATAGTTAGAAACATAGCTAGATAGACAGATAGATAGTTAGAAACATAGCTAGATAGACAGATAGATAGACAAATAAACTGATAAAAAGATAGATAAATAGATAGATAGACAGATTGATTGATTGATTGATTGATCAACATATATACATATAGACAGAAAAATAGACAGATTGATAGATAAAAAAAATATACAAATAGACAGATAGACAAATAGACACATAGACATATTGACCTTTAGAAAATATCAGTATATAGATATACATATAGATCGATAGTTAGATAGATATATGACAAAGAAAGATAAATAGATATACAGATAGTCAATTAGATAGATAGATAGATAAATTGATAGACAAAAAGAAAATAGATAGATAGTAAGACAGATAGACATATATAAAGAAAACTAGATGGCAAGAAAGGCAGATAGATAGATAGAAATATAGAGAAAGAGAGAGAGAGATAGATAGATAAATAGATAGAAATACATATAGTTAGATAGATAGAAATATTGATAGATAGATAGATAGACAAATCGACAAATAGATAGATATACAGAAAGATTGATAGATAGATAGATAGATAAATAAATAAATAGACAGATAGATAGATGGACAGATAGATAGATTAATAGATAGACAGATAGATAGACATATGATAGACACATAGACATATGTGCAGATATGCAGATTAACAATTAAAGAGATAGACATATAGACATATGGAATATCAATAGATAGATAGATAAATAGATATATAAAAAGATAGGTAGGTAGATTGATATAAAGATGAACAGGTAGATAGATATATATATATATATATATAACATATAAAATGACAATCATACACATAGACATACAGATTAGTAGATAGATAGACACATAGATAGATAGATGGATAAATACACAGACAGACATAAAGATATGCATATAGACACTCATACAGATAGACAGATAGACATATAGACAGATAGTTAGACAGACAGATGGACAAACATATAGATATATATAGAGGAAAATAGAGGATAGGTATATAGAGTTAGACATTTATAGAGAAAGATAGATAGGCAGATAGAAAGATAGATAGATAGGTATACAGGCAGATAGACTAATAGGTAGATAGTCAGATAGGCAGATAGAAAGATAGGTAGATAGGTAGATATGTAGATAATGAGATAAGTAGAAGGGCATATAGAAAGACATACAAATACATAGATAGATATATGAATAAAATAGACAAATAGACAAGTAGAAAATAGATAGACAAATATGGAGAAAGACAAATAGACAGATAGTCATATAGATAGATAGACACACAGATATAGAAATATATAGATAGAGAGAAAGAAAGATAGAGACATAGATAGATAGACAAATAAATAGATAGATAGTTAGTTGGAAAGATAGATAGATAAATAGAAAGATTGATTGATTGATTGACTGATTAATAGATTGACAGATTAATAGATTGATAGATAGATATATAGACTGAGAGACAGATAGATAGATAGACAGACATATAGATTTTTAGATAGGTAGATAGATAAATAAATAAATAGACAAATAGATAGTCAGACAGATAGACAGACAGACAGATAGATAAAATGACATAAGATTGATAGGCAGATAGATAAATAAATAGATAGATTGATTGATTGATTGATTGAGAGATAGATATAAGATAGATGGATAGATAGACAGATACCTAGATAGATAGATATAAAAATAAATAGATAGACAAATTCATAGATAGATAGATTGATTGATATATAGAAAAATAGATTGTTAGAAAGATTGATAGAATGACAGATAGACATATAGACAGATTGATTGATATATAGATTAACAGGTCGACAGATAGACAGATAGACAGATAGACATATAAATAGATAGACAGATAGGCAGATAGATAGATATATAGTTAGAAAAAAAGACAAATAGATAGATATACATATTAACAGATAGATAGATAGTTAAATAGACAGATTCGATAGATAGATATATAAAAAAATATACAATTAGATAGAAAAAAAGATAGTTAGATAATTAGATTGACAGAGAGACAAGTAGATAGATAAAGAGATAAACTGATAAATAGATAGTTAGAGAGAGAAATAGATGGATAGTCATTATTGATAGATAGATAGACAGATAAACAAAAAGATAAATAGAAAGATAGACAGACAGATAAATAGATAGATACATAGCCAAATAGACAGATAGATAGATAGGCAAATAGATATATTGGCAGATAGATAGATAGACAGATAGATATATAAACAAGATAGATAGATAAATAGACATGTATACATGTAGACAGATTAACAGATATATGGATATATAGATAGACACAGATAAATAGATAGATAGATAGATGATAGATAGGTAGATAGTCAGATAAACAGATAGATAGAAGATAGATATACAAAAATAAATAGATAGATAGATTGTTAGTAAGAAAGAAAGATAGATATATAGATTGATTGATTGATAAAAACACTTAAAGATATATAATATATTAGAGAGATAGATAGATTAACAGATAAATAGATAGACAAATAGACTGATAGATATATAACCTGATAGAGAGATAGATAGTTTGGCAGTTATACAAATAGATAGATATACAAAAAATAAAAAATATATAGATAATTTGGTTGATTTCGAGATAGATAAATAGATACAAAGAAAGAAAGATAGATAAACACATAGATAGATAGATAGATAGACAAATACATAGATAGATAGATAGATATACATATAGATATAAAGATACATAGATAGATAGGAAGATAGACATTTATACAAATAGACAGATAGACAAGTAGATACATAAAGAGATAAACAAATAAATTAATATACATATAGATAAAAAGATAGATAGACCATATAGATAGAAATATAGATAGATAGACAGATAAACAGATAGACATATAGACAGATAGGTATATATAGAGATTCTCCGATAGCCCGATAGAAAAATGGACTAATAGACACAAAGATATATAGAGAGATAAATCGAATGCATATAGACAGATAGATAAATAGACAGATAGATAGATAAACAGATAGATAGATAGATAGATAGACAGAAAGCAGATAGACAGATAGATAGATAGACCGATAGAAAGTTAGATAGATGGAAAAAAATATAGCTAGGCAAATAGTCAAAAAGATAGATAGAATGACAGACAAACAGATAGATAGATATATATAAAGATAGAAAGATAGACAACAAGACTGATAGTCAAATAGAAAGATAGATGAACAAAGATACATATTAAACACAGAAACATATTGAACACAGATACAAACAGACAGACATAAAGAAAAAATTTTAAATAGACAAACAGGCATGCATATTTACAAATAGGCAGACAAATAGATAGATAGATAGATAGATATATATATATATATATATATATATATAGATATATTTATAGATAGATAGTTATATAGGCAGATAGTATATATACAAAGAAAGATAGATATTTAGATAGAGATTGATAGACATATATATCAATAGACTGATAGAAAGATAGTAGATAGATAGATAGACATTTAGAGAGATAGTGGATAGACATATATACAATTAGATAGATAGAGAGATAGTCAAATAGAAAGATAGATAGATAGATAGACAAATAGATAGATAAAAGATAAACCAATAAATAGGTAGAAGGTAGACAATTAAAAAGATAGATAGATAGACCATATAGATAGATAGCTAGATAATTAACTAGCTAGATAGATAGATAGATAAACAAATAGATAGATATATAGATAGATCGATACACATGATAGAAAGATAGACTTATAGATACATAAACAGATAGATAGGTAGACAGATATATAGATAGATTGGTAGACAGATATACATATAGATATATAGACCGATAGACAATTATATATATAGATAGATAGACATATACATAAATAGGCAGATTGAAAGATAGTGACATTTAAACATATTCATATAGATTGATAGATAGTATGCAGATAGATAGATATATCGATAGATAGATAGATAGACATATAGATAGATAGATAGATAGATAGACATATAGATAGATAGATCGATAGACATATATACAAATATACAAATAGATAGATATAAAGATAGCCTAATTAATAGATAGATAGATTGAAAAGTAGATAGATAAAGAGATAATTAAAAAATAGATAGACAAAAGATAGATAGATAGATAGATAGATAGACAAGTTGATAGATAAATAGATAATTTAAATAATAGATAGATAGAAAGATAGATAGATAGACCATATATATAGTTATACAGATAAATAGATAGACAAATGGACAGATAGTCAGATCGATAGATTGAAAGAAGACAGATAGGCAAATATATTGTTGTTAGATAGACACAAAGACAGATACACAGATAGATAGGAAGATACATAAAGAGATCGACAAATAGAAATATAGATAGATAGACAAATAGGTGAATAGATAGATAGATCGATAAATAGATAGACAAAATTTAGATTTGATAGATAACATATAGTAAGATTGATAGTAAAATAGATAAATAAATAGACAAATATATAGATTTACAAATAGATAGAAAAGTAGATAGATAGATACACATATAGATAGATAGACAAATGGTTAAATAGATATCCATATAGAAATATAGCAAAATAGGCAAATAGACAGATAAAAATATACACAGATAGATAGATAAACAGATAGCCATATAGACTGATAGGCAGAATGACAGATAGATATGTAGTTAGATATATAGATATATAGATCAATCGATAAATAGATAGAAAGCTAGCTACATACATAAAAAGATAGATAGATGGACAAACAGACAAATAGAAAAAATACATAAAGAGAGACAAACAGATAAATACATCGACAAACACACAGACAGACACAGACAGATAGACAGACAAACAGACACATAGACATACAGATAGATAGACAAACACTCAGACACAAAGATAGATAGATAGATAGATAGATAGACAGACATATAGATAGATAGTTGATAGACAGATAGATTGATTGATAGACAAGTAGAAGATAAACAGATAAACAGATAAACAAATAGACAGTTAGATAGATAGACAGTAAGTCTATATAGACATATAGATAGATAGACAAATAAATAGACAGATAGACATATAGATAAATAGACAAATAGATAAAGAGATAGATAGATAGATTGACAAATAGATAGATAGATGGATAGAAAAATAGAGAGTTAAACATATAGATAGATAGATAGACAGATAGACTGATAGATAGCTAGACAGATAGATATATAGATAGATAGATAGATAGATAGATAAATTGTAGATAGATAAATTGTAGATAGATAAATTGTAGATAGATAAATTGTAGATAGATAGATAGATAAATAGATATATAGATAGATAGTTAGTTAGAAAGATTTAATGGTAGACAAATATACAAATTGACAACCAAAGAGAGACAGACACACATACTGATAGAAGACAATTAGACAGACAGACAGAAAGATAGTTATAAAAACAAACAAACACACAGACAGATGGAAATACATATATACAACTAGACAGACAGACAAGTAGATAAATAAAGAGATAAACTGATAAATTGATATACAGATAGATAGATAAAGAGTTAGAGAGATAAACCATATAAACAGATAGATTGATGAATGGATAGATAGATAGATAGCTACATAGATAAATAACTAGATAGATAGATGGACAAACAAATAAACATACAAAAATACAAAAAGACATACACATAGACTAACAGACAGAGACATAGACAAATAGATAGATAAACAAGCAGTTACATAGATACACAGACATACAGAAAAACACATAGACACATAGATAGATAGGTAGTTTGATGGACAAATAGACAGAAAAGCAAGTAGATAGATAAAATGATAAATTGATAACAGATAGATAGATAGCTAGATTAATTGATAGATAGACCATATAAATAGATAGATAGATAGACAGATCAACAAATAGTCAGATAGAAAATTAGACAGATTGACATACAGATAGATAGACATATAGACAAATAGACACATTGACAGATAGATAGATAGATAGACAAATAGACAGACAGATAAATAGACAGATATACAAATAGATAGATAGACTGATAGACAGATGGACAAATAAACATATAGACAATAAAACAGATAGATAGATAAACAGATAGACAAATAGATAGATAGACATATACATAAATAGATATATAGATAAATAGATAATTAGATACATAGATATATAATTAGATAGATAAAAAGATAGAATGTTAAACAAATAGACAGATAGATAGATAGACAGAAGGACCATATAGATAGATAGATAAATTTATAGATAGACAAATACTAAGATAGATAGATAGACAGAAGACAGATATATAATAGACAGATATACAGATTTACAGTTTGACAAATAGATAGACAGATAGAGAGAGAGATTACAAAATAGACAGAAAGATAAATTGACAGATAGATAGTTAGAAAGGTAGACAGATAGACATATAGATATATAGACATATAGATAAAAGACCTATAGATATATAGACAAATAGACAGATAGATAGATAGACAAATAGACATATACATAAATAGATAGATAGAATGATAGTTATATAATTAGATAGAGAGATATATAGATAGACCATATTGACATTTAGACATATAGATATAAAAATAGATAGACATATATATAGATAAATAAATATACATATAGAAAAATAGACAGATAGATAAATAGACAAATAGACAAATATATATACAGATAGATAGAAAGATAGACAGATAGACATATAGATATATAGATAGATAGATAGATAGTAGATAAACATATACACACATAGACAGATAGATAGATCGATAAATAAAAAGATACATAGATTGATAGATAGATCAAAAGACATATAGACAAATGTTCAGATTGACAGAAAGACATATATACATATAGACTGATATATAGAAATACAAATTGATAAATAGAAAAATAGATAGATATACAGATAGACAGATAGATAGATATACAAAAGTTGGATAGATAGATATACAAATGACAAATAGATAGACAGTCATAAAGATGGGAAGAAAAATAGATAGAAAGATAGATAGATAGATAGACAGATAAAGAGACAGATAGATAGTTAGATAGTTAGATAGATAGATAGATAGACAGATAGAAAGATAGTTAGATAATTAGATAGACATATAGACAATTAGATATATAAAGAGATAAATTGATGTATAGAGAGAAAAATTGAGATTGATTGTTAGACCATATTGATATATAAATAGATTGATAGATAGACATATACAAATAGGCAGATAGACAGATAGAAAAAACAGATAGACAGATGGATAAATAGACAGATATATATATATATATATACAGATTAATAGATAATTAGATTGACAAATAGACAGATAAAGAGATAAACAAACAGATAATAGATACATAGATTGACAGATAGATTGATTGACAGATTGACAGGAAGACATAATGACATATAACTTGATTAACCGATAGATAGATTGAAAGAAATATATATATATAGATCGATAGATAGATTGATTGATAGGTAGATATCCAGATTGATAGATTGATAGAAAAATATATAGATAGATAAATAGATAGATAGATAGATATATAGAGAGACAAATAGATAGATAGAAAGTTAGACAAATAAATACATAGACTTATTGGCATATAAATAGAAATACAGATAGGCAGATAGATTGTTATACATATAGATGAATAAATAGATAGACAGATATACAGATAGACATTTAGATAGATAGATAAATAGACAAGTATATAGATAAAGAGATAATTTATTAAATAGATATATAGATAGAGAGATAGACACATAGACCATATAGATAGATAAATAAATATATAGATCGATAAACACATATATAGAAAGAAATATTGATTGATTCATGGTAAGATAGACATATAGGAAGATATAGATATAGATATATACATGATAGATGAACAAATAGATAGATAGATATATAAATATAGATGATAGATTATAGATAGACAGATGAGCTAGATAGACATAGAGAAAGATAGACAACTAGCACATAATAGTCAGATAACAGATAGATAAAGAGACATAAACACAACTAGACAAATAGATAGATAGATAGAACAGATAGACGATAGACAGGTAGATAGTAGTTATAAAGATATAAAGAAGATAGAGAGAGAGACAAGTAGACGGATTGACAAATACAGAGACAAATAGACATACATACAGATAGAAGATAGTTAGATAGATATACCGATAGACATACAGAAATAAAATACATACAAACACACGGACAAACAAGTAGATTTACAAATAGATAGATAGACAAACTAACAAACAGATAGACAGAAAGATAGACATGTACATTAATAGATTTATAGAGTGATAGTGAGATAGATATAAAGACAGGTAGACAAGTAGATAGATAAAATATAAACCAATAAATAGATAGACAGATAGATAGATAGAGAGATAGATATATAGAGAGATAGATAGACAGTGAGATAGATAGACAAATAGATAGTTAGTTAGTTAGACATAAAGATACATAAATAGATATATAAGTAGACAGATAAACTGATAGATAGATAGGAAAAAAGATAGATAGATAGACATATAGATAGATATATAGATTGATTGATTATTAGATTGATAGATTGATAGGCAGATAAATTCATAAACATAAAGAGAGATAGATAGACATATACACAAATAGACAGATTGAAAATTAGTCATATAGATAGATAGACATATAAACAAGAGTAGATAGATAAGAGAATAAATGTAAACTGAT
>JAREIK010005414.1:0-35305 GCA_029783825.1 Sapria himalayana | reverse complement strand
TTAGGTTTTAATGACTCGGCAAATGATTTTCAAATGAAACAATAAAAAAAATGATTACCGACCAAATTATAGTAGGTTAATGGTCGGTGAGAAAAATATAAGTATTTGGAAGTCCACTTTACCGACCAATATAAATGATAATATATTTTTGGTTGTAAAATAGTCGGTAATTTGTCGGCAATTTTGATTTGCTAGTTCCATCCTAATTTGTGACCAATTTCCGACTAAAAATATTTGGTCGGTAGGTCTGGTCGGTGTTCGGTCATGAAATGGTCAGTAATTACCGATCTACATATTCAGTAGTAAATTACGACCTTATAAATATATTTAATAACCATGTACGACCATTTTTAATGGTTTATATTTTTGGTCGTTAAATGGTTGGTAATCTTACGAGAATATTTTTCGCTAATTCCCTCCATATTTACATACCATATTCTAAACCAATTATATTTGGTATGTAATACATGGTCCACAGTTGGTCAGGAATTTGGTCGGAAATATTGTTTTCCGATGCACCTGTTTGGATCTCTTAAATTGCTTGTGAATTGGTTAGTAATTACCGACCTATATATTGGTCGATAAATGGTCGATAAGTACGAAGCTATAAATATTTTGAAAAAATACTATACCAACCAATTATAATGATAGGTCGTTAAAGGTCGGTAATATATTCGATAACCAATCTATAGATCGATTCTTGACAAAAAAGATTTAGTCGGTAATATTATCGTCTTTGGTCAGAAAAAAGGTCGAAAATTTTTTGTTTCAATACCATTTTTTGGTCGCTAACTGGTCATGGTTTGGAAAGCAATTACCAACCAAATTTTTTGTTTAGTATTTTGTCGGTATTATTGTAATTTTTAGTAGTGATCTAACTAATAATTTGCCTATCTATCTATCTATCTATCTGTCTATCTATTTTTCTATCAAAAATCAATCTAATTTTTATATATATGTCTATCTATCTATCATTTTATCTATATCTCTATCTTTCTATTAATATATCTATCTTCTTTATTTTTATTTCTCTATCTATTTGTCTATCAATTAATTTGTCTATCTGTTTATCTATCTATTTGTCTATCTATATGTCTAACTATCTATCTATCTATATGCCAATCTAACTGTCTATCTATTTGTCTATCTATCTCTCTATCTGTATGTGTATCTTTCTATCTATAATATAGTCAGTGTATCTTTCTATCTATCTTCTTAACTTTCTATCTATATGTATATCACGTAGTAAGTCTATTTGTCTATCTATTGATATATATATATTTGTCTATCTATCTATCTATTTATGTATCTATTTATCTATCTATCTATGTATCAATCATCATCTATTTGCATATCTATCTATCTTTTAATATATCGGTCTTCTATCTATATATCTATCTAGCTTTCTATCTATATTTCTGTCTATCTATCTATCTATCGATCTAATCTATTTGTCTATCTACAGGTCTATCTATCTGTCTATATATCTATCAAATAACTATTTATCTATTTGTCATTGCATTTGTCTATATATCGATCTATATATATAAATGTTGTGTGTGTGTGTATGTATTTCTTATATATGTTTTTATATCTCTATTATCTATATCATTCTTTCAGTATTTCTATTTGTCTATCTATATCTATCATCAATCTATCTATCTATCTATTTTTCAATCTATCTATTAATCAGTCTATCAATGTATTTATGTATCTATCTTTTCAATTTATATATCAATCTTTCTATAAATATGTTATAAATCTGTCTATCAATCTGTCAATCACCTGTTTATATATCTATCTATAAATATGTTTGTCTGTCTATTTATCTTATGTCTATCATATCGATCTATCTATCTTGTATCTGTCAATATATCTGTATATCAAAGTATGTATCTATTTGTATATCTATATTATTTCTATTTCTATATCTACCTATTTATCTATCTATATGTCTATCTATCTATATAATAATTTTTTTATAAATCTATATAATAATCTCATTAGTATCTATCAATCTATCTGTCACTCTCTATGTCTGTTATATGTATACTATATTCTATCTAGTTCTATCTATTATCTATCTATCTATCTATTTATCTATATTTCTTCTATTATCAAATATCTATCAATCTATCTATCAATTTGTCTATTAATTTATCTATCAATCTGCCTATAATCAATCATTCTATCTAACTATCTATAAATAGGTCTAATAAGTGTATACAATATATAATATAGATATATATATATATAATATATATATATATAATATATATATATATCTTTAACTATCTATATGTTTATATATCTATTATATATCTATCTTGTATAACATCTATATCTATATGTCTATCTGTATGTCAATCTATCTATATATCTATTTGCATATCTTTCTTATCTATATATTTGTCTATCAATATGTCTATCTATTTTTATGTCTTTATCTATCTATCAATCTATTTTTCTATGTCTATCTATATGTCTATTAATATGTCTTCAATGTGTCTTTCTTTTTGTTTATCTGTCTATCTATCTATCTTTCTATATGTCTATGTAAATTACCTACATATTTTTCTATCTATCTATCTATCTATATTTTATAGTTTATCGTAATACTTATATTTGATATATATATATATATATATATATATATATATATATCTATATGTCTATCTATCTGCTATCTATCCTCTATCAATATGTCATCTATCTATCTTTCTATCAGTATGTCAATCTATGTCTATCGAATTGTCTATCTATTTATCTATCTATTTATTTCTCTATCTATCTATATATCTATCTAAATCTATCTTTCTTTCTATCTATCTGTCTATATATATTTCTATCTATCTATCTATTTATATTTTTTCGATATGTCTATCAATCTATCTATAAATCTCTCTATTATTTATATCAATCTAACTAGAGGGTCAAACGGGCCGGGACAGGCTGGCCAGCCCATTTTTTAGGGCACGATCTTGCTTCCGTGCCGGGTCGAGCACGGTTTAAAAAAACCGGGCCCGACAGGCCCGCAGGTACGATGGGACGTGCCGTGCCTGCCGGGCCCGCTCGGGCTTGCCTGGCCGAGCGGTTCGGGATACGGGGGACTGCGGGTCTGGTCGAATCAGACCCGACCCGTGTTTTTTTTGCGGGAGGGGCATCGTGGGGTCGGGCTCATGGGACACCCGGCACGGGATAAACCCGTGCCGATGTGCCGTGCCGTGGGCCAAACCTTGCCAGGCAGGCACGGCACGGCTCGTGCCAAACCCGGGCACGGCACGGGCCCGGCCACGAAATTTTTCGGTTGCCGGGCCGACCCAGGCACGGCTGAACCGTGCCGTGCTTCGTGTCGGGCCGGGTCGGCTGGCCCTGTTGAACCTCTAATTCTAACTATCAATCTGTCTATCCATGTCTTTTCTTTATCTATTTATCAATATATCGATCAATATATATATATATATTTGTCAATCTATCTATCTATTGTCAATCAATTCTATCTATCTATCTATCTGTATATCTATCTATGTATCTGTTTATCTATATATCTAACTATCTATATATATATATCTACCTATATATAATTTATCTATCTTTCTATCTAACTATCTATTTTTTTATCTATCTATCCATCTATTTATTGTCTATCTATCTATCTTTCTTTCTTTATGTCTAAATGCTCTATTAATCTATCTATCTATCTATTTGTTTAATATTCTGTCTATCTATCTATCAAATAATATGACTATATATCTGTCTAACTATGTATTTGTCTATCTATCTATTTGTCTATATTTCTATCTATCTATCTGTCTATTATTCGTCTGTCTATCTGTCTGTCTATCTTCCTATAAATTTATCTATAAATCAATCTATCAAGTTGTCTATAAAACCTATGATCATACTATCAATCAATCAATCATCTATCTATCTATCTTTTTCTATTGTCTGTCTATTCATCCATCCATCTATTTATCTGTCTAACTATCCATTTTTATTCATAGATCTATTGTCTACGTATATATATCTTTATCTATCTATCTATCTATCTATTTATCTGTTAATCTATTTGTCTATCAATCAATCTATATATCTATTTGTTTATTTCTATCAATCTATCTGTCTATCTATTTGTCAGTGTCTCTCTCTATCTATGCTATCTATGTATGTTTTATGGTTCTATCAATGTGTCTATTTATATTTCTATTTACTATCTATCTGTTTATTTCTATATCTATCAATCTGTGAATCTATTTGTCTATCTATTTTCTATCTTTCTATAAATCTATAATATATATATATATATCTATATTTCTATCTATCTACCTATCTATCATTCTATCTATCAATTTATGTATATTTATCTATCTATCTATCTATCTTTGTGTGTGTGTCAATTTATCTATTTTTATATAACAATATATCTATCTATCTGTCGAATTTTATCTATCTATATGCTTGTGTATCGATCTATCTTTATGTGTATCTTTCTATCTATCTGTATGTATATATATATATATATGTGTGTGTGTGTGTGTGTGTGTGTGTGCGCGCGTGTGTGTGTATCTATATGTGTATCTATCTGTTTTTTTATAATAATCAAACAATCTATTTGTCTATCTTTTATCTATATGTCAATCTATCTATATATCTATATTTATGGTATCTTTCTATGTCTATTATATATATGTATGTATGTATGTATATCTTATGTCAATCAATCAATCTTTATATTAATATATATATATATATATATATATATCTAGGTATCTATTTACTTATATCTTTATAACTATTTGCATATCTATCTATCTATATGTCTAAATATCTACATATCAATTTCTTTTCAATATGTCTATCTATTTGTCTATATATGTCAACTATATGTTTATTTATCTATCTGTCTATCTATATGACTATCTTTCTTCTATCTATCTATCTATCTACTTTCTATATCTATGACTATCTACCTACCTACCTACCTATCTATATGTATATAATATATCTATTTATATGTGTATTTCTTTATCTATGTTATAACTATCTATCTAGCTAGCTATCTATCTATATGTTTTTCAATTTTTCTATCTATCTGTCTATCTATGTGTTTACCTATCTGTTTATCTATCTGTCTTTCAATTTCTATATCTATATTTCTCTTTATCAATCTACCTATATGTCTATCTATCTGGCTATCTATCTATCTATCTATTTGTCTGTCTATCTATCTATATGTCTATCTTCTATCTATTTGTATATCTATCTATCTATCTATCTTTATATCTATCTATTTATCTATCATATGTCTACATGTCTAACTATATGTCTATCTATCTATCTTCTATCTATTTATCTTTATATCTATCTGACTATCTTATTGTCTATCTAACTATCTATATGCCTATCTATGTGTTTTTTTATTTGTATGGACTATTTATCTATCTATATATCTATTGCTATGTTTCTATATATATATATATATATCTGTATGTAAATAATCTATCAATCTATCTATCAAACTTTCTATCTATCGATCAATCTATTTATCAATCACTCTATCAATAAATTTTTAAATCTATCGAACTATCTTGTATCGATCTGTCTATCTATATGTCTATCAATTTATCTATTAATCAGTCTATCAATATATCAATCTATTTGTCTATATTTTTATATTTCTATATGTGTTTCTGTCTATCTAGCTGTCTATCTATTTGTCCGTCCGTATGTCTGTCTATATATCTATCATAAATTTATCTATTTGTGTGAGTGAGTGAGTGAGTGTGTGTGTGTATATATATATATATATAACTATCTATTTATGCATATGTCTATCTATCTATCTTAGAGGTGTCAAAAGGGCCGGGTCGGGCGGGCCGGCCCGCTTTTTTGAGCACGATCATGCCTTCGTGCCAGGCCATGCAAGGCACGGTTATTGTACCGTGCCGTGCCTGTCCCGACACGGTTTAAAATTGCCGGGCCCGGCACGGCCCGTAGGCACGATGGGCCGTGACGTGCCTTGCCTCGCCTACTTGGGCTGGCCTGTCCGTATAGTTCAGGATTCGTAGGACCGCGAGTCGGGTCAATTCAGACCCGACCCATGGTCTTTTTTGCTAGAGGGGCCATCATGGGGGTCCGGGCTCAAGGAACACCGACACGGGACAAAACCAAGTGTCGGTGTGCCTTGCCACGGGCCGAACCATGTCGGGGTCATGCACGGCATGGCACGACACGGCTCGTGCCTAACCCGGGCAAGGCACGCGCCCGGGCACGGAATTTCCCCGTGTGGGCCGGCCAGGCACGGCTGAACTGTGCCGTGCCTGCGCCGGGCCGGGCCGGCCCGGCCCGGTTGACCCCTCTAATCTATCTATTTATCTATCTATCTTTCTGACTTTCTATCTTTATATTTATTTGTCTATCTATCTATCTATCTAGCTATCAATCAATGTATGAATCTGTCAATCAATATGTTTATCATATATCTATCAATCTATATATCTATCTTTTCTATTAATCATTCTATCAATATGTATATCATTTTTAATCTATCTATCTATATGTCTATAGATAGGATATATAGATAGATAGACAAAAAGATAAAAAAGTAAATATATTGACAGTAAAAAATAGATAGACTGTCGTACATATAAATTGATGGATAGATAGGTAAACATGCAGACATACATATATATAGATAGATTAGATTGATTGATACAAAAATAGATAGATAGGCAGATAAATAGACAAATAGAGAGTCAAATAGATAGACAGATAGATGTATAAATATATAGATAGAAAGATAGATAGAAAGATAGATAGAAATGTAGGCATATAGATAGACAAGAAGATAAAAAAAAAGATCGATAGGTAGATGGATATATTGATATAAAAACAAACAGATAGATAAATAGATAGAAAGCTACACAAATAGGTAGATAGATAGATACATACATAGATAGATAGATACATAAATAGATAGATAGATAGACAAATAGATAAATTTAATAGATAAATAGATAGATACATAATTAGATAGATAGAAAGATAGATAGTGAGATTACAAGATTTGATACATAGATTAGTTTATTATATATATATATAGACATAGATAGATATAAAGATAGTTGATAGACATGTAAATATATATACAAACAGACAAACAAATAGATAGATAGATAGATATATAGACAGATAGATAGGCAGATAGATAGTTAGATGGATTGATAGATAGATAGATAGATACACAGATAGTTAGATAGATAGATAGATAAAAAGATATATAGTTAAATTGATAAATAGTTAGGTATATTTATAGACAGATAAATAGATAGATATATAGATATATAGAAAGATAAATAGATAGAAAGATTGATCGATAGATAGATAAAAAATAGAGAGAAGATTATTAGATAGATAGATAGAATAATAGATTGATAGAAAGATAATAAATATATAAAGAAATAGATAGATAGATAGATTGATAAATAGATAGATAGATAGACAAATTGAAAGATAGATAGATAAATAACCAGACAAATAAACAAACTATAAAGAAATTAATAGACAGACATATAGATAGATGGAAATAAAGAAAGATAGATTAATAGATAGATGAATATATAATTTGATAGATAGATATATAGATAAATAGATTGGCACAAAGAAGACAAATTGATAAACAAATTGATGGACAAATTTATAAATAGATTGTTAGACATATTGATTAATAGAATGATAGACAGAGTGATAGACAAATTGATTGATTAATTGATAGATAGATTGATCAATTGATAGATAGATAGATTAATAGACTAACAAATAAATATATTTTATAAATAGATTGATAAACAAGTTGATAGATAGATAAAAAGACTAATTGATAGATAGATAATTATATATAAAGATAGATATATAGATAGATAGAGAAACAAATAGATCAATAGATTATTTAAACAAATAAATAGACAAATAGATAGACATATAGATAGATAGATAGATAGAAATAATGAAAATTAGATAGACAAATAGATAGAAAAATAGATAGATAAATAGATAGACAAACTGACAGACTGACAGATAGATAGATAGAAAGATATATAAAAATATATGGATAGATAAATAGACAAATAGATAGATAGCTAGACAGATAATTAGATAGATAAATAAATATAAAGATAGGTAGATAGATATACAAACATACAAACAAATCTATAGACATACAAATAAATCTAAAAATAGATGGACATATAGATAGTTTGATAAATAGAAAAATATATAGATAGACAGATAGAAAGATATATAGTCAGATAGGTAGACAGGCAGCAAAGTAGGCATATAGAAAAACAAATACATAAAAAGATAGACACACAAATAGATAGACAATTAGATAGATACATAGATAGATAGACAGTTTGATAGATAGATAGATTGATAGACAAATAGATACATAGATTTATAGACAGATAGATAGATAAATAGATAGATAAATAGATAGATAGGTAGACAAAAGATAGATAAATATAATGACTAATATATAGATAGATAGATAAATAGATAGACAAAAGATGGCTATATAGACAGACAGACAGATAAACAAATATATAAAAGATTGTTAAACAAATGATTGATAGAATGATTGATATATTCATAGATAGATAGATTAGATTGATAGAAAGATATAGATAGATAGATAGATATATATATAGACAGATAGAGAGACAAATAGATAGACAAATAAAATCACACACATAAAGTTAAATTTTTATATAGATAGATAAACATATAGATATATAGATAGATAGATCAAGAGATTGATAGACAGATAGATAGATAAAAATATAGTCTTATAGATTCATTTATTGATAGATTTATAGATAGACAAATTAAAAGATAGATAGATAGAATGAAAGATTGATAGATTAATAGACAAATAGATAGACAGATAAATTGATAGATTATAGACTAATAGATAGACAGATAGATAGAAAGTTAGAGACAAATAGATAGATAAATTGATAGAAAGACAAATAGATAAATAGATAGATAGACAGATAGAGAGAGAGAGGAGAGAGAGAGAGATAGATATATAGACATAAAGATAGATTAAGAGTTAGATAAATATATAGAAAGATGTTTATATAGACAGACAGACAGATTGTTAGTTAGAAATATAGATAGACATATAGATATATAAATTGATATCAGAAAGAAAGATAGATAGATATAGATAGACATATAGATATATTGGCAGATAGATAGATAGACAAATTAATAAATATAATGATAGACAGATTGGTAAATAGATTTATAGACAAATAATAAACAGATTAATACACCGATTGAAAGGCAAATTAATAGATAAATTGATAGATAAATTGATAGATAAATATATGGATAGAGAAATAGATAGATAGATAGACAACTTGATAGGTAGATAGATAGATAGACAATAGAAACATTGATATATTGATAGATTATTAGAAAGATAGATAAATAAATATATCGATAGATAGAGAAAGAGAGAGATAAACAAGTAGATAGATAGATAGACATATAAATAAATAAATAGATTGATAGACAGAATAATAGATATACAAATAAATAGACAAATAAATAGAATGATTGATAAATAGAAGATAGAAAAATAGATAGATAGATATATATATATATATATATATATATATATATATATATATATATATATATATATATATATATATAATGTTAGATAAAAAGATAGATATATAGATTGATTGAAAGATATATAAATAGATAGTTAGATAAACAAATAGAGAGATAGATAGATAAATTTATAAATTGATATAGAAAAATATATAGATAGATTGATAGATAGACAAATAGAAAAATAGATAGACGAATAGGAATGCATTTAGAAAGATATATAGTCCAAGAGACAAAGGATAAATAGATAGATAGATAGACAGTCATACATATAGACAGACAAATAGACTGATAGAAATAAAGATAGTTTATATGATAGATATATTGATAGATAGATAAAGAAATTAATAGAGAGATAGATAAAAATTGATTGATAGATAGATTGACTAATTTTTATATAGATTTATAGATAGTTGATATAAATATAGATAGACTCTTTGATAGACTGATAGTTAACAGATTGATAAAAAGATTGATAGTCAGATAGATAGATAGATTTATAGATAGATAAATAGACATTTTGAAAGATAGATTGATAGATAGATAAACAGATTGATAAATATATATAGATAGATAGATTGATAAAAAGATAGATAGACAAATAGATAGACAAATAGATAGTTAGATAGTTAAATAGGTAGATAGACTAATAGATAGACAAAAAGATAGATAAAGAGATAGACAGATAGATAGACATATATATAGATAGTTAGATAAAAAGTTAGATATATCGATATATAGATAAACTGATAGATAGACATTTAAATAGATTGATAGACAAATAAATAGATAGTTAGATAAATATGTAGATAGATTGGTAGACAAATAGATAAATAGATAGATATACAGATAGATAGATAGATATATATATAGATAGATAGACAGAAAGATATATTGATAGATAGATGGATATATTAAATATAGACATACATATTTATTGATAGATAGTTAGATAGAGAAATAAATTAACTAAAAAAAGATAGAAAGATCAATTGATAGACAGTTAGATAGACACATTGAAAGATAGTTTGATTGATAGATTAATTGATAAATAAATCAATTTTTAGATAGAGAAACAGACAGACAGACAGATAGATAGATTGATTGACCAATAGATAGACAAATATATAGATTGAAAGATAGATTAATATAATGTTTGATAGATAAATTAATAGATATATAGATAGATAAACAGATAGATTGATTGATAGATAGATTGATAGAAAGATTGATAATTAGATTGATAGAAAGATTAATAGATAAATTTATAGACAGTTAGATATAAAGTTTCATATAGAGATTGATTGACATATTGATAGACTGATAGGTATACAAATAGATAGACAGATAAATTGACAATTATATAGACAGATATATTGACATTTATTAGGCAAATAGATAGACAGATAGATAGATAAACAGATAGATAGATAGGTAAATATATAGATATACAGATAGATAGATAGATACAAAGAAAGTAAGATAGTTAGATATATAAATAGATAGATAGACATATGGTTAGACATATATATATTGATAGAGAAATTTAATAGATGGATAGATGGATGGATAGAATGATTGATTGATTGATAGATAGAAATATAGATAGATAGATAGATAGATGACTGATAAAGAAACAAATAGATCGATAGATTATTAGATAGATCAATTGATAGACAAACAAACTGATAGATAGATAGACAAATAGATAGATAGATAGATAGATTGATTGATATATAGATAGATAGATAGAGAAATAAATAGGTAGGTAGGTAGATAAACAGATATTTAGATAGACAGATACACATATAAATAGTTAGAAAGATAATTAGCTAAATATATAGATACATAGATAGAAATACATATAGATAGAAAGATAGATAGACAAATAAATAGACAAATAAATAGATAGATGGATATATAGTTAGATTGATATATAGATAAATAAAATATAGATAGATAGATAAATAATTATATAAAAAGATAGATAAATACAAAGATAGATAGATAGACATATAGATAGATAGATAGATACATAGAAAGATTGTTAAATAGATTGACAAATAGATAGACAAATAGATAGATAGAAAGATAGTTATAAAATGGATAGACATATAGATATATAGATATATAGACATATAGTTAAACATATAGATAGACAGATTGATTGATTGATAGATAAACAGATAGATAGATAGAAAAATAGAAAGAAAGATATATAAATAAATAAATAGATAGACAAATAGATATATTGATATATAGATAGATAGTTAGATTTATAGATAGATAGATAGATTGATTGATAGATATATAGATAAATAGATAGATAGGATGAAAAATACATAGATATATAGACAAATAAATAGACAGATAGATACACAAGTAGATAATTAGATAGAATGGTAGATATAGATAGACAGAAAAAGAGATGGATTTCTGTCGCTAAGTGTAGCCACGAATCCTAATTTTCAATCACTATTTTTGTGACAATTTTTAATTTTCCGTCACTAAAATAGAGATGGTTTTAGATCTCCATCACTATTTTAGCAATGTTTTACAATAAATCTTCACTAAAATAGCCCATAGAAATTTGCAATCCATCGCTAAAATAGTGATGGAAAATTAGAATGTCGTCGCTAACCTTAGTTATGGAATTCAATTTTTCATCGCTATTATAGCAATGGATTGTTGCATTCCATCGCTAATTTATTTTCTTGTAAACTTTTTGAGTCATTTTAGCTATGGAATATTCCATCACTAAAATTTTATATCCATCGCTAAAATACATTTTTATTTAAATTTTTTTATATTAATTAAAAAATTACTGCAATATATTTAATTTTTAATAATTAGAACCCATAATAATAAAAAACACACATTCTTTGGAAAAATAAATATTAATTTAGTTCATTGTTGAAAATAAAAGCAATACAAATAACCTACATTAATGATGTTGCAACAATGTAAAAAACTCTTAACACAATAACTAGTTCATATCATCATCTTATAAAAAAACTAGCTCATAATCTAAAAATCATGATCACAACCTACATTACAAGACAATCCTATATAGCTAGGGACAATTCCCTAGCTAAATGAGCATTTTCTGTCGCTAAATGAAATATAGTGACGGATTACTGATGGATCGGTTCCCTATATAAAGTGCTTCTTACTAAAATATATTGACAGATAGTGTCACTAGCTAAAAACTTAGCGAAGGAAAAATCCATTGCTAAAAAACACAAATTCCCTAGCTAAATTAGTAAGATAAATGAGGTTTTCTGTCTCCAAGCGAAAATAAAGATAGATGATTCCCTAGCTAAAGGTTGTCAATAAATTTTAGTGATGGATATAGTCCTTAGCTAAAAAAATTAGCGATCAAAAACCGTCGCTAATTATAATATTTCCCTAGCTAATTTAGCAAGGGATTTTTTCCTAGATATTTTAATTTCAAAATTAATTTCAGAATTTAAATTATTTTAAAATTTTTTAATAAAATAATTTAATATTTTTATATCAAATTGAATAACAATTGAAACTATAAATAATTTATAATAAACAAATAATAAAATCATTTAATATCTTATTCTAATTTAATATTTTACACAATTGAAACAAAAAAATAATAAAATTTTATTTCATCTTATTCATCAATGTATCTACTGATAGTGCATAAAGTAATGTCTAAGGGAAAATCTCATCACTTATAGAAGCTTTGTATGTGGATCAATGCGGTATCATATCTGTAAGAAATTTAAACAACTCAGTCAAATTTAAAAAAAAGTTATGTTTTGATACATATATAATATTGTATTATATATGTAAATATATACAAGCATTTCATTCGTAGATATATTAATACAATATATGTATATAAAAATAGCAATATTATGTACATATAAACTGAGTACATGTACATAAAATACGGTAGTATTATATTTACGTATATACTAACTTTCTTCGTACATATATACCTCATTTGGTACTGTTGCTGCTACTCCCACTGCCACTCTTGCCGTTGCTATAGTTGCCACTGTCACTGCCAATACCATTGCTGTTGTCACCACTACCGCAGCTGCCTCTACTGCCGCGGCTGCTGCCATTGGTCGCTGCCCCCGCTGCCGGTGCTGCAGCTGAATGCCACAACTATCGCTGCCACAGCTTCTACCACCGCCACAGCTGCTATCACTACCGCCGCTACTACCGTTGTCGCCTCTGCCGTTGCTGCAGTTGCTTCCGATGCTACCGCTACTTCCAGTGTAGTAGCTACTATTGCCACTACCACCGTGCTTCCGAAGCAGTAGTAGCAGCTGCCTTCGATGTCGTCGATCCTGCCGCTGCCGCTCTCACCACTATTGCCGCCATTACAGACCTCGCTGCTACTCCCGCCACCACTAGAGCAGCTGCCGCTTCCGCTGACACCGCTGCCATCGCTACCGGCATTGTCGCTTATACTACTACTGATAATAAGCTTTTACATATCTATAATAGGCTAAAACTCTACCCGAAAAATTTGGAGACACAAATATTTTCACAGATATATAAAAATAGTTATTATAGACATGAACAAACACAAATTAAAGTTGATCGTCATACAGCTTAAACTAAAATTTATAGAATTAATTTAATATTTTTATATTTAATTTAATAAAAAATAAAAACTATAAATGAAAATTTTAAATTAAAAAAATATTCATTGAATAACTTATTCTAATACAATATTTTAAATAACTAAAAAAAATAACTAAAATTATATTTCATCTTAGTAATCAATGTATCTACTGACTGTGCATAAAGTATAATTTATCAATGCATTGACATTGCTTTCTCTCACTCTACTCCTCCGATCACCAAATTTTCGTGGTGAAAAAACTATCCAAGTCACGGTGCTTCATGTCTGTTAAAAAATCCATTCACTTATATAAGCTTCATATGGAAAACCATGCGGTACCACATCTATAAGAAATTTAAACCACTAAATCAAATCAAAATAAATTAAAAAAAACTATGTTTTGATAAATATATATTACTATGGCAAAAATGTACATATATACTAACATTTCAATCGTACATATATTACTATAGTATTTGTACATATAAATTGTAGTATTATGCGTACATATATACCAAGTACATATATACTCAGTATATATGTACATAAAATACTATAGAATTATATGTACGTATATACTGACTATATACATATGTATATTCCACATTTGTTGCCGTTCCTACTACTTTCACTGCCACTGCCGCCCTTGCCTCCCTTCCCGCTCGTTGCCGCCCCTGCCGCTATTGCCGCTACCACTGCCATTACTGCTAACGCTATTGCCTCCACTATCACTACTACCTCTGTCACTGCTGCCTCCACTGCCACTACTACCATTGTTGCCTCAGTCGCCACTACTATCGTTGCTACCATTGCTGCCTCCGCTGCCGCAACGATCGCTGATGCTGCCGCTTCCTCCGCTACCTCCACTATAGTCGGTGTCACTACTACCGCAGCTGCCGCATCTGCTACCACTACCACTGTAGCCGCTGCCACCACTGCCGACGCTGCCATTGTTGCTACCGCTACCGCCATTGCCACTTCTGGTACCACTGCCGCCACTACCATCATTGTCACTGTTGCTGCTACTACCATGACTACCATTGATGATAATAGGCTTTTACTTACCTATAATAAGCTAAAACTATACCCAAATAATTTGGAAAAATACAAATATATTCAAAGATATATAAAAACATTTATTATAGGCATCAACAAACAAAAATTATAGTTGCTTATCATACAGTTTCAACAAAAATTTAATTAAATAATTTAATATTATTAAATTAAATTTAATAACAATATAAACTATAAATGAAAATTTTAAATTAAAAAAAAATCATTTAATAACTTATTCTAATATAATATTTTAAATAACTAAAACAAAAAAATAATAAAAATTATATTACATCTTATTAATCAATGTATCTACCGACTCAGCATAAAGTATAATCTATCAATGCATTGATACTGCATTTTCTCGCTTTGCTCATCCAATCACCAACTTTCTGCTACGAAAATGCTATCAGAATCACGGTGTATCATGTTTGTTGAAATATGTCTTCACTTATACAAGCTTCGAATGGGAAACAATGCGGTACCATATCTATACGAAATTCAAATTACCAAATCAAATCAAATTAAATAAAAAAAATTATATTTTTATAAATATATATCATTGCAGTAAATATGTATATATACTAATATTTCACTCGTACATATATTACTGCAGTATATATACATATAAACTATAGTATTTTACGTAAATATATACTGAGTACATATATATACTCAGTATATATGTACATAAAATATTGTAGTATTATATGTATGTATATAGTGACTATATACGTACGTATATATCACATTTGTTTTCGTTGCCGCTGCTCCCTCTACCACTACCACTCCTGCTACTACTGTCGCTGTCATTGCCACTACCACTGTCATTGTCACTGCCCCTACCTCTACCACTGCCACTACCGATGCCACTACCACTGTCGCTGCTGCCGGTATTGTCGTCGTCAACTCGGCACCACCACCCTTGTCGCGGCTACCATTGATGTCAGTGTTGTCATTGCCATTGTTACTACCACTAATGCTGCTACTATAGCTTCTTTCCTTGCTACTGCTGATGCCGCAGCTGTCGCAACTGCCGTCACCGCTGCCGCTGCCTCCGCCGCCACCACTGCCGCCACTGCCATTGCCACCGTTGCTGCCTTTACTTCCGCTGCTACCGCTGATGTCACCTCTGCCACTACTGCCGGTGTTGCCGGTGTTGCTGGTGATGCCAGTGCTGCCGGTGATGCCACCACTGCGGCTGCTGCTTTTGTTCCCGCCCATATCACCGATGCTGTTGTTGCCACTGCTGCCGCCACCACTGCTTCTACCACTGCCGCTACCACTACTACCACCGCTGCCACTTTTGCCACCACCAATGTTGTCGCTGCCATCGCTGCCGCTACTGAAAATAGGCTTTTACATACCTTTAATAGGTTAAAACTCTACCCAAAAAATTTAGAGACACAAAAACATATTCACAGATATATAAAAACAAATATTATAGACATGAACAAACACAAATTAAAGTTAATTGTCATACAGCTTCAATAAAAATCCAAAAAATGTTCAGCAATTATGTTTAGAGATAAATATAATGCAAAAAATAAAATGTTTTTAGAATAATAAAGATTATATAAGCTAGGCCTTTTTTGATAAAGCTGAAATCAGTAATATGGGACCTATGCATTGGAAGGACCGTGGTAATGTCTGGATGCTTTGAATCAAGATTTTTTATTTTGTCTCACATGATGTGTCCTATAAAGATTCATAATTTGGTTAATCAAAAAAGTAATGAACAAAACCAGAATAAAAAAAATTGAAACCTGCACAAAAAATATCATAATTATTTGCTACACATAAACAAAAATAAATAACAGTTCAGAAATAATTCTCATACTCAATCATCCTCATAATTTGTAGGGAATGCTAGCCTCTCCTGTGAGGATTCGCAGCTGGATCTTGGAATGTTATCTGTTGCACCAATGCTGCTAATAGTGACTCCAAATAGGACATCTGCTATTGCATTACATTTTTAATTTTTTTAATTTCTTGCATTTCTTCCATCAAATTAGTTATCTGCTCATCCTTCTTTTATATTTCGGTCTCCATATCTACAATATGTTCATTTGTTTCCAATGCTTGTTGTTCGATTGCCTCATCCACCATTGCTAAGACAGATGAATTATAAGTATGACTGCTACAACAAAATGACCCTCCCTTAGAGCCGATTCCATACACTCACTGTTTCTTTCGACCTCCTATTGTCTCCAAATAAATAGAATCATAGTCAATTGGTTGAAGGTCAATAGAACCCTCAACTTGTTGATGAGCAGCTGTCACACATTCCACCTTTAGGTCTTGAGATTAAATAGAGAAAAAAACTATTCTAGATTTACAAAAAATAAAATAAATATTTTGCATTCAAAATAATTTTCATAATGTATTGTAGTTTTATAAAATCTAATTAATATAACAATTTCTTACAGAAATCATCTAAAACTTATTGTCAACATACTGACCATCCACTTTCTTCACAAGCATCTTCCTAAAAATCTCATAAAAATTTGGATATCGACCCAATTCTCCAGCCTAGAATATGTTTTTATTAAGTCATAAAAAACAAATGATAAAAAATTTAACAAAATTAATAAAATCGTGAAGAGATTTTATTTATTGGACTATTAGGACAAACACAAAATATAGATATGTTTAGAATTTTAAATTTGTACCAAATCTCGAGAGTGCTCAATGCTCGACTTTGAACCTCCAGCGTGTCGACAGATTCATGTACCTAATCTAGCTACCTCACTTCTTCAATTTTTGCTAGCAATATCTGATTTTTTTCTTCACATCTGGCTCCTCCCAATAATTAAGCCACTCGGGCCAGTCTTCCTCTGATATAAAATCAGGCATTTCTTTCATTTTATTTAATTTATGGATAAAATCAGAATACCATTGAGCAGATTTGATCTTCCATAATGACTTTATCTTTCCATCAAATTTGGGTGCCCATGTGCACTAATTCTATAAATAGAAAAATGACAAAAGAATTTATATTAACAACAAGAACATAATTATTTACTATTTGAATAATAACCAAGATAAAAGTTAAGTAATTAGATAATTATTTTTCAATTCTTTTATTTTGTTATTTTTACTTAAAAGTCATTAAAATATGACTGTTTTGTCGATTCAGAAACTTTTTTCCAGGAGAATGCTTTAGAATCAGCCATTTTCTTGAAAGCCTTTGTAATTATAGTCAAACACTTGTGAGATGGAATTAAACTGTACAAATAAATAAATAACATTGAAATCAAGCAAATCGTAACAATATAAAAAAAACAATGATAATAATATCAAAATTTTTTTTTCAAGTCATTTTTACATCTTTCTTTTATCTCTCATCCACAATCTCAATTTCTAACTTTATGCTGATTGCAGAGGAAAGCACAACATTTGATGATGTTGTTGGTATTGTAAAAGAGGGAACAATTTGTGTAAAATGTGGTGTAGAAGATAGAGATGGATCAAAAGTTTGTGCAAGAAGCACAATGGATGGTGGGCTTACATTTGATAAAGGTGATTGTAGAGGTCTAAATGATGGTGATGGTGATAGAAATAGAGATGGTGATTGTGATGTTGAAGTCTGGATATGGTGGCTATGAGATGGTACTGATTCTGCAACATGAAGTAACATACTAGATGAATTTGGTTTATTTTTGTGTCCATGCCCACCTCCACCACATCCAAGTCCTTTAGGAACCATCTACTATACAAAATAAAACATAGAACAAAAAATAGAGATATAATGAACAAGCATACTTTTTCAAATAAAACACACCGATAGATTTCAATATAATATAAAATGTCTTTGATAGTTTAAATTTATAATAAAATTATAATAATTTAATTATCAACATCACTATCATTCTCTAGTAGATCATTTGATATTTCATCTGATTCCGATAGAAGTTCGAACTCATCTTCATGAAGAAATTGATCATATTCAATTTCTATTGTGCTACAATTTGAATCACATAAATCTTCTGGATCTTCATCGACATTCACAGGCTCAAAATTATTTGTCATCTTCTTTGAATGCCAGTGTAATTTCTAAGTCTGCACTTCGTTGTTGCGATGTTGGTAACTCAAATTTTGATCAAGCTTTGATTTTGCAAATCACCTACGTATCTCTCTTATCACGAGATAAATTCATATATGTACAATAATATACATGAGTAGCTTGAACTGCCATAATAAAGGGCTCATATCGATTATATTTGTGTTTATGTTTAACATCCACTAGCTTATTATCCGAATGAATCTTTAAGCCCACATTTCGTGTAGGATCAAACCACTCGCATTTAAATAATACAATCCTATTATTTTTGAGTCCAAGATACTCCAACTCAATACCTTCTTTGAGTTGACCATAATAATCAATCTCATCTGCACTATAACATGAGCCTTTAATGCATACACCACTATTCATTATAATTTTAGAAGAACCGTGCCCAATTGTGTGAAACTTATATCCATTAACAAAATACCCAGGATAGGTTGTCACATATCTAAACGGGCATTTACTTAGATTCTGAATGAAAATATTTGAATCTCCATTTGATGTTCAATTGCATGTGACATAAATTAAAAAATGATATTAACAAATAAAAGATACTAATAAATTAAATAATTCAAAAATAAAAAACTTAATTATACTCACATAATTTTTTAACCAATTCGCAAATTTAGTTTCTAGCATATAATCGACATCATTACTAGAAATTGCTGTTTGCCTATATTTAAATTGCTCAACATAAATACTACACAAATATAAAATGCGAGAAAAAAATGTACATTATTTTTAATAATTCCTATTAAAGATAAAATTAAACTATGATTAAACCTGCAACCATTTTTGGTATACATACTCAATATATGGTACAACCTCCTCACAATTAAGTAAAACATAGCTCCGGGTTACTTTGTACTCTTCATCTATCATACATCTTTACATTGCTCTTCTAAATATTTTTTCAAGGTGCTTGAAGATAGATAGTTTGTCCATAAAATCATCTTCTGCCATCACATGACATTCATAATTCCATGACATATTTCTATTCTTAGTATTGACATGATCTCAAACTAATCAGAATAAAATGATGATGCTTCTTCTATTAAATATGCATTGCAAATTGAACCTTCAACTTTTCTTTCATAAATAGGCATTACTCTATTACTCTCTCTCTCCATCTCTCTCTCTCTCTCCATCTCTCTCTCTCTCTCTCTCTCCATCTCTCTCTTTCTCTCTCTCAATCACACACCCTCTCTCTCTCTCTCTCAATCTCTCTCTCCCCCATCTCTTTCTCTCTCTCTCTCTCCATCTCTCTCTCTCTCCATCTCATTCTCTCTCTCTCTCTCTCTCTCTCTCCTCTGTCTCTCTCTCTCTCTCTCAATCTCTCTCTCTCTCTCCATCTAATTCTCTCTCCATCTCTCTCTCTCTCTCCATCTCTCTCTCACTCTCTCTCCTCTCTCTCTCTCCCTCTCTCTCTCTCTCTCAACTTTTCCAATGCCACAATAATGAGACGTATTCATTACATAATATTCATTATTTATTTTGATCATATTGTAGGTTTACATTATTTTCTCTTAACTTGACATGTGTGGAATAGTGGATTCAACTTTAAATATGACTATTTTTTTATTATACATGTGTTGGGTGAAATAAATTCAGATTTACAATAATTTTTTCAAAGTATTTCATGAGAAACGGCACCATATAAATTGAAATCAGATTTCTTTATGTATTATTTAGGAGTAAGATAAAATCAAACATTAAAAAACAATAATAAAATTATATATTTATCAATCAAACTAGAATAAATATATCAAATCAAACTCAATTTTAATCAAACTAGTTAGATCAATTAGTTTTAACCTCTCTCTCATTCTCTTACATAGAATTGTCAAATTCCATGACTGAATACTGAGACCTTGAAGAAGTTGATGGTAAGAGACTGTGGAATATGGTGATGACGAAGCGCCACTAGGTGAACTTTATGTCATAGTGCTTGTTGTATTTTTCCAAGCATAGATATGATTAATCCAATGTCATTTTTATATTTAGCTTATTTTTCCAACTAGAGTCTCTTGTTGGCCAAAAATAATGACATAGAGTGATCTTGGTTTTTTTTGTTACATCTAACCACTTCTTCACATAATTATATCTACCTTATGCAGTCACTTTCCAAAATGTAACAAAAAAATCAAGGTGTCTATCATCAATTAATTTCATACAAATATATATATATATGTGTGTGTGTGTGTGTGTGTTAAATATATGTTATTATATATATACATAGTTATGTTTATGTATACTATTTTTATAGTTATAGATATAGTAAAATATATTTATATACGAAATTTGAATTAAATCACACATGCATATTCATGTATAGTTATGTTTAAATACAATTATTGATTTGAGGAACTTAAATATATAAAGATTTATACATTTATATATAACTATATATACATGTATTTAACAATATGTATATCAACATATTACTATATATAAATGTATTTATCTACATCAATACCTATACATAGCCATATGTCTAAATATTAATAATAAGATGAAAATCTAAATATAATGACTTCTACCAACATGTATAACTACATGCTTTAGAAACTTAATATCCATTCATATCATTCATCTCATTCATATAAATATATTTTTGATATTATATAAATCTTTAGGATTTTTCCATATATTTTAGGATGTTAAATTTATTTTTTCAACCTTAAATGTATTTTTAATGTATTTTTATATGTTTGTATAAATCATTATGATTTAATATGTTTAGCATTTGTATTTTTGTTTCACTTAATATCATTTAACTAAAATTGATTTCTAATAAAATGTATATTTGTTAAAATTCATGTTGTGAATTTCAAAACAAAGAACAATATGTTTGTGTAATAAATATTATAAAAAATTTCTAATATATATATGTGATGTAGTTTCAATTTACAAAGATAAAACATTAAAAATAAAATTTATTTACCAAATAAAATTTGTACTTCATAATATGCAATATGTTATATTTATTATCAATAAATAATATTTAAAATGTATCTATTAATTACAAATAATAATATGGTAGTGTATTCAATTTAAAAAAAATAAAAAATAATATTTTAAAAAAACAAATTCATATATTTCTAAGGTCATTTATATATTTTGAATAAAAAAATAACTTGTAAGAAAATTTATTAATGTATTTAAAAGGTAGCCTATTTTGTTTGAACATAATTAAAGAAATAATTGATTTTTTACAAAACATTAAAGGCATGTATTTATATGCATTACATTATAATTGTTTGAATTTTAAAGTTTTTAAAAATTTATTAATAACAATAAATAATAGTTAGAAATTTTTCATTGACATTAATATTTTAATAAAAAAGTTATATAGAAAAACAAAAACAATATTATCTATTTATGAGCAATATTTTAATTATTAACATAATTGTAAAACAACATAATTTACAAATATGTCATTTTCATTTTATTATATGAGTATAATGATAGTAATTTTGATTTAAATTTTAAAAAACAACTATTCGAATAAAATAGAAGCTCATTTAGTTAATTTATAATTTCATTTTATGCATTAATATACTTCAAACACACACACCCACCCACACACACACACACACACACACACACACACACACATTTATTTTAAATATAAAATTTACAATATTTTAAATTGTGTACAATATATAATATTTTATTTTAATTAAATTTTCAAAATCATAAAATTTTAAATATATTTACATCACACACACACGCACACGCACACACACACATATATAATTGTTTCATGTGTAACTTTAAAAATACACTACGTATATAGGTATATGTGTGTGTTTGTGTAGGTGTTTAGTAGTATATGCATTCATACAAGTATATACACACTACTTTGAAAATGTAGATACATGTGTGATATATATAAAAGTACAAAAATGTGTATTGTGATATATAATGTATAGTAATGTATATGGATGTATAAATGTGTGTGTGTAGGTCAGTGTATATGTACATATATATTTATGCAAATATATGTAAATATCAACATTATTTTTGAGAATAAAAATACTAGAGCACATAATTATTAACATGTTACACAATTCATGAGAACACGAGCAAAAAGTGACATTATTGCAAGATATTCTAATCTCCGTTATAACACTTTGCCTCATATTTTGATCAGAGTACTACTTGCATTGATAAGGTTCATTCAATACTACTTACCATGGAGTTATATTTTCATTCAATAATATAATTTGTTTAAATAAAAAAATCTATCTACTATCTTTTTCAACAACTCTTCTATCTTTTTTTTCTAGTCTTGATAAGTTATTATAAATTTTGATTATATGTACATTTCTTTTCTAATATCGCTAGTTCAAACTATTGTAATAGTAAAATCCATCAAATCAATCTAGGTCTGATATCTTTATTTTCTACGAGATATTTGATTATAGAATATTTAATATATACTATGACTTTGGTTCTCATTAAATATGATATTAACTTGCCAAAAGAAAAGATTGTTTATACAAGTTCTATCTCTATAGTGGTGTAATTCAATTATGCATTTGAGAGTGTGGTGTTATCATAGTTTATGATAACTATTTATAAATATTTGTATAACAATATAAAATATTCATAATTTTATTTAACTACATTTGTAGCTATGTAAAGCATTTTTATAACTATATTAATAACCATATATAATTATTTTTTAACTATATAATATTTTATAACTAAATGAGTAATTCGATATAACTATATTTTTAACAAATATATCATATATATAGTAATATATAACTATATATAATTGTAGTTTACTATATGTATAACTATAAAAATGTTTATATAACTATATCTTTAACTACATACATATTTATAACTATATGTGTATAACTATATATAAATATTTTATAAGTAAGTAACAAACTATAATTAAATATAATTATATTTGTATCTATGTATACATATATGTATTCATATAATTAAATCTATATATTTAATTATAACTTTGTATATATTTATGTATAACTACTTATAACTACTTGTATGAATATATCTATATATAATATATAATATCTTTTTTTAATTATTATACTATAGGGTATAAGAACATATAGAGGTTGCCTCTCTTTATGGTGACCATCTCTTGAGGTCTAATTGATTCTGTTTCTTTCTCTCATCAGATCTCTTTACTACCATACAACAAAGGATTTGAGATTTAGTGGAAGAAATGGGGTTTACGTTCACAATCTCTTCAGCAGGCTGTTTGCCAATAAGGAGATGAGGATTTTGATGCTAGGTCTTGATGCTTGACAGAAAGACAACCATTCTCTATAAGTTGAAGCTGGTGATATTTCACCACAATTCCTACTATTTTCTTCAATGTAGAGACTGTCAAATACAAAAGCATCAATTTCACTATGTGGGATTTTGGGGGTCAAGACAAGATTCGCTCTTTTCTGGAGGGATTACTTCCAAAATACCCAAGGTCTCATATTTGTGCTAAACAGCAATGACAGATATCGAGTAGTTGATGCCAGAGATGAGTTGCATAGGATGATAACGAGGAAAACTTCGAGATGTAGTTTTGATGGTGTTTGCCAATAAGCAAGAGCTTCTCAATGCAATGAATGCAATTGAAATTACTGAAATCTAGCACTTCACTCTCTTCTCCAATGCCGTTGGTAGATTTAAGCAACTGTGCTACCTCTAGCAAGGGCCTGTATGAGGGTCTTGATTAGCTTTCCAATTACATTTCTAGCAAATCATAAACAATATAAGCAGGATGAGGTAAACTTTGTTGACATATCTGGATGTTGATCTAATCTTTGCCTATTTTTTCTTGAGTTTTGTTCTGTTATGTGGATGGCATCATCTGTTTCTAGGGGGATTCAAATTGTCATTTATCTTATATCTTGCATGCATGAATACAAGAATTGCATTTACTTTGTTCTGATCTGTTGTAAGCCGAACTTGTGTGTTTTCTGTTTTATGTCTTTTTGCCATTGGATCCCAAAGGTATAAAAACATATAACTATAAATAATTAGCTTTGACTATATGTATTACTATAAAAGCTTTATACATAACTAGATTTAAACATATATTTAAACATCTTATAGTTTAATATACATTGTTATTCTTTTAGTATGCTAAAATTTATTTTACTATATCTAGTCATATACATAACTATATGTATAGATATATAAAATATATAACTAAATACATATACCTAAATGTATAATATAGGTATAACTATATGTGTAACTATAGTATAATCACATGTAACTATATTTATAATTATTTATATAATTAACATACAATATTATATTTAAACTATATTTGATAAATATATATAAATATTTGTATAACTATATATAAATATTTGTATAACTATATATCACTATATAATTAAATATAACTATATTTACGTATGTATACATATATATATATATTTTTTTATAACTTTATATATTTATGTATAACTATTTGTATGAATATATCTATATATAACTATATGTTTAACTATATAAAAATATTTATAGCTATATATATTATGTATAATAACATATAACTAAAAATAATTGTATCTTATTATATGTATTGCTATAAAAGCTTTATACATAACTATATTTAAATATATAATGTAAAACTTATATTTAATATACATATATATATTTATATATTAGTATTAAAAAATGTATTTTACTATATCTATACCTATACATAACTATATGTATAGATATATAAAATTATTTAAATAAATATATATACCTACATGTATAAATATAAGTTTAACTATACGTGTAACTATATGTATAACCAAATGTAATTATAATTATAATTACATGTATAACAACATATAACATTATGTTTAATTATATTGTATAACTATATATAAATATTTTTAAAACTAAATATAACTTTATATAATTAAATATAACTATATTTTTAACTTTTATACATATATGTCATATATGTATATCTATATATTTGTTATAACTTTGCATATATTTATGTGTAACTAAATATAAATATTCATGTGAATATATATATATATATATATATAACAAAATGTTTAACGATATATAATTTTTTATAGCTCTATATATATTATATGTATAATAACATATAACTTTACACAATTTTATATTATTAATTTATGACCTATATTAAAATATATAATTAATAACATATATTTAATATACATTTTTATAGATTAGTATAAAAAATGTATTTTAGTATATCCATACCTATACATAACTATATGTATAAATATGAAATATATGAACAATATATATACATACATGTATAAATATAAGTTTAACTATACGTGTAACTATATGTATAACCACATGTAACTATATTTATAATTACATGTATAACAACATACAACATTAATTTTAAATTACATGTGTATAACTATATATAAATATTTGTAAAACTAAATAAAACTTTAATAGTTAAATATAACTATATTTTTAAATTTTTATACATATATCTATACATATAATTAAATCTATATATTTATTTATAACATTGTATATATTAATCTATAACTAAATTTAACTACTCGTATGAATATATATATATATATATATATATATAATATATACTATGTTTAACGATATATAATTTTTTTATAACTATATCTATTATATGTATTCTAACATATTACAATAAATAATTTTATCTTACTATATGTATACTATAAAAACATCATACATAACTATATTTAAATATATAATTAACAATATTTATTTAATATACATTTTTAAATATTAGTATAAAAAATGTATTTTAGTATATCCATACCTATACATAACTATATGTATAAATATATGAAATTATAATATAAATATATATACATACATGTATAAATATAAGTTTAACTATACGTGTATCTATATGTATAACTACATGTAACAATATTTATAATTATATGTATAAATAATACAACACAATGTTTAACTATATGTGTATAACTATATATAAATATTCTTATAACTATAAATAACTCTATATAAATAAATATAACTTTATTTTTAATTATGTATACATATATGTAAATCTATATAATTGTTTATAACTTGGTATAGATTTATTTATATTTACTTATAACAACTTGTATGCATATATCTATATATAATTATATGTTTAACTATATGTAACTATTTATTACTATATTTACTATATGTATCCTAACATATAATTATATATGGGATAATACTAAATTGTTGCACTAACTTGAAATTAAATGACAAAAGATATAATATCAACAATATGTAAGCACATAGAATGAGAGTATCCATTGATTAGGCTCATATATGGTATAATACAAATAAGGGTCGTACTCTTACCTAATCCCAGCTCTGGGCCTCAGGGTCAAATATGAGTTATGTATGACAAAAGATTTAATATTTGATCGATTTATACAAAAGAAATTTTATTTTCTTTTATATAATTTTTCATTCTAACACTACTCTCTGTGTGTCTCTCTCTCCCTCTCTAATTATTTCTCACTCTATTCTTGTTTTTCTTTGTGTCACACACTCTCTCTTGTTATTTTCTTTCTCAATCCTTTCTTCTTGCTTGTTCTCTCTCTCTCTCTCTCCCCCCTTCTCCCTCTCCCTCTCTCTCCCTCTTTCTCTCTTTCCCTCTCTCTCCCTCTCCCTCTCCCTCTCTCTCTCTCTTTTCCCTCTCTATCCCTTTCACCATTTCTCTCCCCTCTCTCTCCCTTTCTCTATTTATCTCCCCCTCTCTCTCCTCCTCTCCTCTCTCTCTCTCTCCCCCATCTTGCCATTTCTCTGTCCCTCTTTCTCTCCCCACCTTCTCTCTCTCTCTCTCTTGCTCTCTCTCTCCCTCTCCCCCTTCAAACTTTAAATGTCTTTCTTTTTTGCCCTCCTTTCTTGTTTATCATCATATTTTGCTCCTTTTATCTAGTATTACTGTATATCTATTAATCTTTATTGTGCTAAAAATGGCATTATCTATTTATGTAGATTCTTCAAATGCATTGCCTCGATATTCACGATATTTAATTTTTAAATATTCATCTATAAGAAATTTTATTTAAATATTAGTATATTTTGAAGTAATAGAATGTTTAATTCAAGATAATGATTGAGCATTAATTTTTGTAAATAAAATAGGACAAAATGAGTTCAAATCGTTAGTGGATGTACAGAAGGTTTATTAATGGATTTTTGAATAAATATTTTTTGAGTGGGCTTGAAACCTTCTCAATTTTACATGTAGTCAATCGAGATGGATGGATGAAAAAAAAATAAAGTGTTCATGTAATCATCGCAAGCGTAAGAATATTCCTTTTCGTGATGCAAACACTATAAGATAGCATTTGGCATAATATGGCTTTGTGCCAAATTATTTGTTTGGATTTATCATGGTGAAAGTACAAAGGCTCTGAACATTAACCAAAATGAGTGTACTGAATCATTTGCTTGTGGTGAAGACTCATCAAATACATGCCATATGAATGATCACGGCAAGCTGCTGGTGCTGACTTCAATATGAATTACATGGGATGACCCACTTAATCCTGAAGCTTAGAAATTTTATTAAATGCTTAAAGCTACAGATAAAGCACTTATGGCTTGGTTTATAAACACCATTCGCAATTGTCACTTGTGGCTCGACTTATGAGCATTACAGTCAGAAATCATATGTCTGAGAAATTATTTGATAGGTGACAGAACTGAATGAAGAAATTGTTACGGAATAATAATTTGATCACTAATAACTTTTACAACACTAAGAAATTACTACGAGGAATGGAGTCAAAAAAATTGATTTGTTGTTTAAATGGATGTATGTTATATTGGGGTGGTGATAGTGATTTAATTAGTTGTATGTTTTGTGATCATCCTCAATTTAAAAAGGCACCTCAGTGTTGTAGATATGCCACAAAAATTGAAGGTTGTATTTAAGAAGATGTATTATTTTTCATTATTCCTCGAATTACAGAGGACTATATGCATCAAATGCTATAACAAATGATATGAGGTGGCATTCTGAGACTGAGGTTGAAGAAGGGGATAATGCATTCATCCATCAGATTCACTTGCTTGGAAGCTATTTTAATTATTACATCAAGATTTTGCAGCTGAAAGTCGAAATGTGAGATTGGGTCTCTAAGCTGATGGATTCCAGCCATTTGGGCAATCTATACAACAGTATTCAACATGTCCAGTCATAGTGACACCTTGTAACCTGCCTTCGTGGTTGTGTATGAAGGAGCAATATATGTTTTTGTCAATATTGGTTCTAGGGAAAAAAATCTTAAAGGCATGCTGGATGTTTTCTTACAGCATCTTATTGCAGAGTTAAATCATTTGTGATATTTTGGCGTTGATAGATATGATATCTCAAAGAAGAAAATTTCATTATACAGGTAGCCCTTATGTGGATGGTAGGTGACTTTATTACATATTCAATGTTGTCTGGCTGGAGTACTTTATGATGATTCACATTTTCATATTGCATGATAAATTCTTGATGCATTTACCCTCTTAATTTAGTGGTAACAATTATGGTTTGATAACCATCGTACGTTTCTACATACAAATCATCAATTTTGGAAGAAATATAACTGCATTTCAAAAAAATAAAACTACGATGATAGTTGCACTAGCAATTTGTTCAGGATTAATATTATTATAGAGATCTAGATTTAGGTTTGAAGAAGGTAATTGAAAAGGATACTACTGGAAGTAATGGACCAACTATGCAAAATATTTGGCTGGAGGAAATGTAGTATATTTTGGGACTTTGCCTTTTTGGAAGTCCAATTTAATTCATCATAACTTAAATGCTACTAATATTCACAAAATTGTATTTGACAATGTTTTCAACATTGTCCTTAATGTAGACAGAAAAACTAAAAATACTTTAAAATCAAGACAAGAGCTAAATGATTACTGTCGGCATTCTGAATTGAACTGAATGTGGCAACAGGAAAATTTCCTAAAGCTTGCTACATGCTTGATAAGAAGGCAAGATAGATATTGTGTGAATAGGTTAAAATTTTGAAATTCCATGATGGATATGTGTCAAATATGGGTAGATGCATGGATATGAAGAATCTTAAGTTATTTAGAATGAAAAGTCATGACTGTCATGTATTTATGTAGAGATTAATACCAATTACATTATGTGAATTACTTCTCCTAAGAATTTGGAAGGCCCTTACAAAACTTAGTTTGTTTTTGAAATAGCAAACCATAACCACAATCAAAATAGATGACATGGTGAGGCTGGATAATGATATTTCACTTATTATTTGTAAGCTTGAACGGATATTCTCACCATGTTTTTTTGACTAAGTGGAGCATTTTGCCAGTCCATTTGACATATAAAGTAAGGATAGCAGGGTCAGTGCGATACATGTGGATGTATCCTTTTGAGAGGTAAATACATTAATTTACTGTGTTTTAATTTTGTACATAAAGTAATATTGTAATTTAATATAATTGAAACCTAACATTGTGGTTGTAGGTATCTTCGTAAGTTGAAAATGAATGTTAGAAATAAGGCAAAAGTTGAAGGTTCAATTTAGAATGCATCTTTATTAGAAGAAGCAGCATCATTTTGTTCTTATTATTTTGAGGATCATGTCAATACAAAGTATAGAAATATGCTTCTAAATGATGAAAGTAATGTGATGGTAGAAGATAATTCCGTGAACAAACTATCTATCTTCAAGAATTCTAGAAGAGCATTTGGAAGAGCAATAAAAAGATGTATGATAGATAAAGAGTACAAAGCAACTCGAAGCTATGTTTTACTTAATAGTGAGGAGTTTCACCATCTATTTATCTATCTATCTATATGTCTATCTGTCTGCCGTCTATCTATATTTCTATCTGTTTATCTATATATATATATATATATCTTTCTATCTATCTATTGTCAACCTCTCTATCAATCTTTTCTCTCTATATCTATCTATCTGATTGTCTATCTATGTATATATATGTCTATCGATTTTCAATCTATTTGTCTATTTATTTGTCATTCTATTTGTCTATCTATCTATCTATCTATCCGTCTGTCTATCTGTCTGTGTGATTATCTATCAGTCTATCTATTTGTCTATTTATTTGTCTATCAATTTATCAATAAATCTATGTGTATTTATCTATTTATGTATAAATCAATCTATCTATCTTTATATACATCTATCTGTCTATCTATATATTTATTTAACTATATATCTATCTATCATTCTATGTAACTATTTGTCTATCTATTTATCGATCTATCCATCTGTTTGTCTATATATATATATCTATCTTTCAGTCAGTCAGTCTATTTATCTATCTATCTATTTGTTTATCAATCTCTTTATATATCTGCATAATGATTTGTATATTTATGTATATATATATATATATATATATCTATCTATCTATCTTTCAGTCAGTCAGTCTATTTATCTATCTATCTATTTGTTTATCAATCTCTTTATATATCTGCATAATGATTTGTATATTTATGTATATCTATCTATCTATATATCTATCTATCTATATATATATATCTATCTATCTATATCTATTGTCTATCTATATATCTCCCTATATATTTATCTATCTATCTATCTATATATATATCAATCTATATACAAATTGTCTATCTATGTGTGTATAAATATGTGAATTAATCTATCTATTTATCTGTCGTTCAATTTGTCTATCATTATGTCTATCAATTTGTGTATCAATGTGTAACAATTTGACTATCAATCTGTCATTAATCTCTCTATTAATTTTCTATCATTCCATCTATTAATTTTCCAATCTATATGTCTATATATATATCTATCTATTTCTATTTATCTATATGTTTATCTATTTGCTTATCAATATAATATCTATCTAACTATCTAACTATCTTTCTATCTATTTGTCTATCTATCTACATATTTATTATTTATCTATCTATTTGTCTATAAATCACTTTATCAATCTAGAAATTATTATATCTATCTATTGTCTGTCTGTCTATCAATCAATCAATCAATCTATCTCTCAATCTTTTTGTCTAATTATATGTGATATATTTGTCTATCTATCTTTTTTCTATCGGTCTATCGATCTATCTATCTAACTATATGTCTCTTTATCTATCTATTTATCTATCTATATATCTATTTGTCTATCTATATATCTATCTATATAACAATCTATCAGTCTATATATCTATATATCTTTTTATCTATCTAGTTGTCTATATATATGTCTATCTATATGTCTATCTATCTATCTACCTATCTATCTTACTATTTAAGTATCTATCTATCTATTTGTCTATCTATCTGTCTAACTATCTAGCTATCAATCTATCTAACAATCTTTTTATCCATATATTTGTCTATCTATCTCTCGACCTATCTATTTATATAACTATTTATCTATCTATATATCTATATGAATATCTATCTCTCTAATCTATCTAATATATATATATATATATATATATATATATATATATATATCTTTTATTTGATCTAACTTTCTATCTCTCTGACAAACATTTTGCCTAAGTATATGTCTTACTATTTGTCTATTATATATTTATCTATTTCTTTATATATTATTTATCTATCTTTATATCTATCTATTTATCTATCTAATTCTCTATCAATCAATCAATCATCTATTTATATTTCTATTTATATATCTATATGTCTATCTATCCATCCTATATATATTTAACTATTTATCTATCTATTTATCATTTTATCTATCTATTTGTCTATCTATTTGTCTATCTATCTTTTCATCTTTCTGTTTATCTATCTACCTATCTATCAATATGACTATCTATCTATATGGCTTTCTATCAATTTAACTATCTATCTATATATCTATCTATCTATTTATCAATTTATCTACAAATCTAACTATCAATCAATCGATTTATCTATCAATATTCTATCTATTAATCTATATATTTTTCTATCTATCTGTCTATATCTAACTATTTGTTTATATATCTTTCTATCCATATTTCTATCTTTCTATTAATTGATCTGTCTCTCTATCAATCTTTTTGTCTATCTATTTGTTTATCTATTTATCTATATTTCTTTCTATCTTTGTATCTAACTATCTATCTGACTATTTATGTATCTATATTTATATCAATCAATCATCAATCTGTCTATCTATTTATCTATCTATCTTTTCATTTATGTATATCTCTCCCTATCTATCTACTATCTATCTGTTTTGTCTATGTTTCTAATATTTTTTTAATCTATTTGTTTATATATTTGCCTTTCTATATGCATTCTATCTATTATCTATCTATCTATCTATTTTCTATCTATTTGTATAACTAACAATCTATCTATATATCTGTCTAAATATCTATTTATCTTTCTATCAATCTATCTATTTATCAATATACCTATCTATATATCTATCTTTATGTCTATCTCTCTGTCAAACTTTTTGTCAAACTATTTATCTATCTATATATCTTTATCTTTTTGTCTATCTATCTATCTACCTCTCTATCAATCTTTTTGTGTATTTATTTATCTATCTATATACCTATTTTTTTGTCAATCAAACAATCAATCAATTAGTCTATCTATCTGTCTATCTATATATCTTTCTATCAATCTATCTATCAATTAGTCTATCTATCTGTCTATCTATATATCTATCTATCTAACTATCTATCTCTCTATCTATGTCTTTCAATCAAACTATCTAATTTTCTATATATTAGTGTATTTATCTTTCTAACTATCACTCTATCTATATATATTTCTATTTGTGTATATATCTGTATATCTATCTATCTATCTATCTATAAGTCTATCTATATGTCTATCGATTTGTATATCTATGTGTCTATCTATTAGATGATCTATATGTCTATCTATGTTTATCAATTTGACTATCCATGTATGTATATATCTATCTCTCTTCTTTCTTTCTATCTATATATTAATAGATCTATATATGTATCTTTCCTTTGATATATTTGTCTATCTCTCTATCAATCTTTTTGTCTATATATATATATATCTATATATATGCCTATATTTCTATCTATCTATTTGAGATAAATTGATCTATCTATATAACTATCTATCTACATATATATCTGTATATCTATTTGTTTATATATCTTTCAATATGTCTCTGTATCTATCTATCTATATGACTATGTATCTATCTATCTTTCTGTCTATCTATCTTTTTATCTATCTATCTATCTATTTATGTAACTCTCTATATGTCTATCTATCTAACTATTTATCTAACTATCAATTTTTCTATCTATCTATCTATATACCTATTTATTTATTTATTTGTCTATTTATCTATCTACCTATCTATCAATCTATTTAGCTAAATGTCTATCTATCTATATATATTTTCTTATCTATTTGTCTATCTATCTATCTATCTATTTGTCAATATATCTATTGATTTACCTATCTATTTGATAATTTATCTATCTCTCTATCTCTCTCTCTATCAATCTATATAATAATGTGTGTTCAATTTGTGTATCAATCTATCTATCAATATGTTTTTCAATTTGTTTATATAATCTATCTAATAATATATTTATTGAATCTATGTATCAATATGTATATTAATCTACCATTCTATCTATCAAAATATCTATCTATATGTCTATCTATCGTCTATCTATATGTCTATCTATATGTCTTCTATATCTTTATCTATATATTAAATCAATCAATCTATCTATCTATTTATCTATCTAACTATCTATCTATCGATCTCTCTCTATTTATTAGTCTTCTATCAAGATTCTATGTCTATCTATCTATTAATCTATCTATCATCTATCTATCTAGCAATTTATCAATCTATCACTCAATCAATCATTTATCTATCTAATACCT